>CM038228.1:47528921-47737539 GCA_021442155.1 Cymbidium sinense | reverse complement strand
TCGTTAATGAGTTAGGCATTGATGATTTGATTAAACTATCTTTTTGGGTTTAAAACTACTTTCTTTGGAAATAAATTGAAATGATCTAGATGTAGCGGTCTATAAACTTAAGCTTGATGTCATTTCAATAAATTAAGTCCCTTGATGACTGTGGTCAAATTCCAAAAGAAAAGCAAATTTTTGCTAAATTAAAAGCTAGAAAATGATGGTTGTACATGAGAAGAAAATATTCTTCTTGGTTAGCTAACATCATTATATGACCCACATCTTGGGACTAGGGTTGAATCTTTACCTTGAAAATGGGTTCATATTACCCATATTTTATTTTAAAATCAAAAATATTTTCATGCATAAGATTATCCATCTTAAGGATAACTTATATGAAAATTGTCAAATAAAGCAATTCTAGAAAAGAAAAATTGAAAGCATATGATATGACATTTAGAATCCTTATAAGAATGTTCTGTTATAGAGTCATATCATTCAGTCTCAACATATTGGGGCAATTTAACAAAAAGTGTCATGATCAAGATTTCTTATAATCCCACTTTCAATTAGGTAGAGGGTTATAATGAAAATCTTATCAAAGAAGAAAAGAAAAGAAAAGAAAAGAAACTTCAATATGACTTAAAGGACAGTCCTATTACAATATATAGGGCTTTGAAATTTACTTGAATTAATTTCAAAGTCCTTGTAGTAAAATGTAGAAGGATAAAAAAAAAAAAAATTAATCAAATACAATTATGAAAATTTATTTCATAAAACCTTCAAAAGAATAACAAATCAACTGAATAAATTCAATTTCAAACTTATCAGGAGAATCTTAATTTCTATAATAAGTTAATCCTTTTAGTTCCTTTATTGATTAGGGATAAAAAAATTTGTGTCTCTATGAGAATCCAAAAGATTATCATGATTCTCATTCACTTTAAAAATATTTAAAGGAATCTCTTGGTCTTTATTGAATCCAAGAGAAGGCCTTATAAGCTGTTGATTCATGTCAACAAAGTAAAAATAACATACATGTCCAAACAAAAAGAAAAATAAATTCCATTTGAGAAGCATTGGTTGACTTTGGTTCTTACTACCTAAAGAACTACACAGTCACATGCAAGCTCAAAGAGGTAGAATTCTCAGGTTAGTACCCTATGATATCTTGCCTTCAGTGACATGGACATCTAGCATGGTTCATTGTAACTTTGAGATGAAAAGAAGAAAGGAAGAAAAATGATGAACTTCTATGCTCATGGCATAGTAAAGTAGTGGGTCCAAAATATACCCAAGTCTTCCCTCAAAAATAACTGCCAACTCTTTGAAACTTTCTTCTCTAAACTACTTCATGTGTATGGAGTATTAGTGAAATCAAGAAAGGGAAGCAAGCCTTCCATTACCCTTTCATCAAGTTAGAATAATCAAGTAAGGTTTAAGTTAACGAGACTCTTGCTTATTAGTCAAAACTTTTGGGAAATTCGGAATAAGTCACTTTGACCCCTTTTCCTCATCCATATCACCTATAGGTTGGGAGAAAGCACATTATGGCACCTTTCCTATACATGACTTGAGATGGGAGCAAGTCCTCTATAACACTTTTCTCATGTCTTTCTGGGTTTGGAGTAACCCTTCGTGCACCATTCCCATGAAAAACTATCTTCGTAGGTTTGGAGCAAGCCCTTTGTGGCACCATTCCTACTTTTGTGTACATGATTGGATCAAGCCATCAAGGCCCCTTTCATGTTGCACAGACAATTTAGATTGGATCAAGGCTTTATGACCCATTTCTAATAACCAGAAAGATATAAGTCCCCAGTCGACATTCTTTCTTATCACCTAGGAGTAAGTCCCCAGTTGGCATCCTACTTTTATGTACATTCTTGGATGAAGCCATCAAGGCCCCTTTCATGTTACACAGGCAATTTAGATTGGATCAAGTCTTTATGACCCCTTTCTAATAGCCAAAAAGATATAAGTCCCTAGTCAGCATTCTTTCTAATCTTCTAGGAGTAAGTCCCCAGTTGGCATCCTACTTTTGTGTACATTGTTGGATCAAGCCATCAAGGCCCTTTCATGTTTCATAGGTGAGTTAGATTGGATCAAGTCTTTATGTCCCCTTTTTAATAGCCAAAAAGATATGTCCCCAATCGGCATTCTTTCTAATCATCTAAGAGTAAATCCCCAATCGGCATCCTACTTTTGTGTACATGATTGGATCAAGCCATCAAGGCCACTTTCATGTTACATAGGAGAGTTAGATTGGATCAAGTCTTTCTGACCCCTTTCTAATAAGAAGATATAAGTCCCTAGGCATTCTTTCTAATCATCTAGAAGTAAGTCCCCAATTGACATCCTATTTTTGTGTACATGATTGGATCAAGCCATCAAGGCCCTTTTCATGTTACACAGGCGAGTTAGATTAGATCATAGTCTTTATGATAACTTTATAATAGCCAGAAAGATATAACTCCCCAGTCGGCATTCTTTCTAATCATCTAGAAGTAAGTCCCCAGTCGACATCCTACTTTTGTTTACATGATTAGATAAAGCCATCAAGGCCCCTTTCATTTTAAACATGCGAGTTATATTGGATCAAGTCTTTATGACCCCTTTATACTAGCCCAAAAGATATAAGTTCTCAGTTGACATTCTTTCTAGTCATATAAAAGTAAGTCCACCAGTCGGCATCCTATATAGTTGTAAGTCCCCCAGTTGGCATCCTATTTTGAGGATTGGATCATTCCTTTAAGGACCCCTCTCCTCTTTTCAGCTAATTGGGATGGATCATGCCCTTAACGACCCCATCTTATTAGCTAATCAAATAGAAGTAAGTCCCCCAGTTGGCTTCCATTCAAATTTCTAAGGAATGGAATCAAGCCATTGAAGGCCCCAATTCCTTAAACTACTTAAAAAAGAATAAGTCCATGTGACCCCTGTTTAGTAATCTAAGTGCTCCGGATTAGGATCAAGCATTTCAAGCCTCTTCTCCCCAACATAGCTTTTGAGGATTGGATCATGTCTTTAAGGACCCCTCTCCTCTCTTTAGCTAACTAGGATGGATCATGCCCTTAATGGCCCCATCTTATTAGCTAATCACATGAATCACCCTCCAAAAAAATTATAGGTATGTATATGCCTAACTTTCACAATCAAAGTTAAAACAAAATCAAAATCATGAATTGGAACTCCAAGTTTATGCTTGTATGTTGATCAATCTAGTCAACACCAATATGTGCAGTGTATTGTGGCTGATCCACTAAACATATTCGGGGTCCATTTGTTGACCTCATTTTTGGAAGAGGTCATTTTAGCAATGAGGAGATCTCAAGTTCAAATAGAGATTTCCTAATTCAATATCCAAGTCACTATGTTAGTAACTTAGGAAATGCATTTTTAAACTAAATCTACTTGGTTTTGATACAAAATCAAGTCAAATATCCAGCATAAATTAAATCAAGTAAATCAATGAAAATAAAATGAAAGTTCAAAGTCCAATCTAAAGTCAACTCTAGTCAACCTAAGATTGACTTAAGTAGGCCCACTTGGTCAAAAGTCAACCCTCTAAAATTTGACCAAAATAAATCATCAAAAATATTTTTAAAACAAATCAAATAAACATGTTTGATCACAATGGCAAAGAAATTTGAGTCCATTGAGGCCTAGATCAGGTAAGAAAATTTATTAAATCAAAATGACCTAAATAAGCTACATTGAACTCAAACCCAAGGAAAATTCAAATCACTTTCAACCAATGCAATTCACATTCAATTAAAAAAAATGAAATGGGAAATGCAATTCACCATTAAATCAATTAATAAATAAACAAATAAAATACAAAAAATTAAAATAAAAGAAAAGAAGAAAAGAGGGAAGAAGGGAAATTGAATTTCCCTCTTCCCAAATAAACTCCTTAACAAGGGGCTGTGAAGGCAATGAAGGCAATTAGCGATCAAGAAAACAACAACCAAAGAGGAGAGAAAGAAAGAGGGAAAGAGAAAAAGAGGAAGATAGAGCTCTCGACCATATGGAAAAACAAGAAGAGAGACTTTCCCATGGAAGATTGAGCACACACACCTTCACACATTAAAATCAAAGCTAAACGAAACTTCCCCCACCCCCCAAGTGCCCTTAACCACTACAAACCATCAAAGCCAAAAAAAAACACGCAAGGGTTGGTCTAGGGAGCAATCTGTATGGAATTAACCTAATTCCTTTTGCAAGCAAGCTAGGTTAAAGCATTTGAAGCTCTAGGATCAATTACAAGGCCAATCATCCAACAAATTGAGGTATGCCATTATTGACCTCAAGATTTTCCTTAAAGAATTCATTTTTGATCATTTTCATAGGAAACATGATCTTCAAGTTGATCCAACTATATAAAATCATAGGATTTTTTTTCATGATCATGTAGCACTTAAAATCGTGTGATTTGTTACTTATCAAAAGATATTAGCAAATACTATCAACAATATCGGCTCCGTAGGAATTGAAGGAGACGATCTCTATGCCGTCCGATCCATGTATTTGGATTGGATGGCCCAGATCTAGGCAGACCGCGGGATCGATTTACCATCGAACGCGGATCGATTGGTTGACCTTTGATCGGGACGTGCAATTCGCATTTTGAAATATGTTGACGTGGTTCCAAATGGCACCATGCAGACCAACCCGCGCATGCCACGCAGGCGCGTGTCATGCGGCATGAGGATCCCGTGTGGGACCTTCACTTAAAAAACCATTAAATAACAGTTTAATTAATTTAAAAAATGTAAAAAACTACTAAAAATCATATAAAATCAAATATAGATTAGAAAATTACAAATAACACCTCTATGGATTCATCTTGATGAGAGGAATTCATAGAAATTAAAATCCCCAATTTTTATTGGGTAATTTTCCCTTAATTTGGGTTTAATTGAAAAATATTAAACCCTAATTACTCTCAAATTAATAATCCAATTAATTTGAGACTTTGGGGAAATGAAATTAATATAAAATACACCTTAAAAATTTTTAGAATTTACTTCTGAATTCAAGGAAATTAAAATTTCAAAAATTAATTAATTAAATTTAATGAAATAATTAAAAAACTTTAATCAAATAACATTAAATCGACATAATGAATGTTAATGAGGATCAAAACACTAATTAAACTTAATTAAACCTATCTAAACCTAATAATCCCTAAATTGTCTTAATTAGATAATTATATGATTTAAATAATTCAATTAAACAAACTAAACTTAATTAAATCATAGTAAATCAACTAGTTAACCAAAAATTATGAATAAACCCTCATTGGAATGGTATTTCAGTGAAGAATAAGTGAGAAATAAAATCCTTTATTGAATCTTAATAAATTAGGTTTAATTTAAGTTTTAATGAAATAATTAAAATAATAATTACACCCTAATCACATCTCTAATCAAGCTGAAACTTTAGGGATATAAAACTGGCATGTTACACTACTTGCTAGAAATATTTAAAGACCAAATGATCTCTGGATTAGGAGTTTTTAAATTTCTAAATCCCTAGGTCAATGTTAATCAAATATTGGGTTAAGGAAATTAATTAACTTATTAAATAAAGTGGTAATTCAAACTAATCTCCATCAAACATTAGAAAACTTCTCTAAATATTCTAAGTCAATTAAGTGATCAAATTCAATCTTAGTTTAATGAAATAAAATCTTAGGTTAATAAAATTATTAATTAACTTAAATCTTAACCTTTGAATCAATGAAGTTTAATAAAATCATTCATCTCTAATAAATTTAAATAATGAATCTAAAAATCTAAGTTAATTAAATAAAATCAAATAATTAACCTAAGTGCTTTAGGTTAAGCATAATCCATGAACAAACCCAAGGTACTAATTCATATTAATGAACTTAAACCTTAAGCTTACCAATCCATAATTTAATAACTTAAGTTAAATTTAATAAAATCAAAATCTTTAAATTAATATAAGCTAAATCAAATGAAATCCACATAGCTTAATTCAAAATAAAATAAATAAAACAAATAGAATCAAACAAAACAATTCAAACAAATGAAATAACATAAAATTAATCCAAACATAAATAACATCAAATGGATTAATTAAAATATTTAAGGATCTTAGTTAGACTTTTTGAAACTTCATTAGGATTTAGGATGAGGAATAAAGTGAGTTTCACCTAAAAATGAAACTCATTCTATTTCTCATTCTTGAAAACTTAAATATTACCTTAACCAGATAAAATGAATATTAAAAAGGAAATTAAATCTCTAAATCATTTGAATTGAAACCAATCAAAGGTAAAAATTAAATAAAATCAAACTTCAATTTTAAACTTGAAGTTAAAAGCTTAGCAAAGACTTATCACACAAGCCCAATCTCTACACACACTAGATTACTTAAGTCATGGACCTTAGATCTCGATTAGATCGTTCTGTGATTTTTTTAATCTCCTGTGGTATGTTGTGCTATGCTTCACATGTCTGCGTGGTGTATTGCTTTAAACTGGATGCCTAAGCTTGTTTGTTCATTAGATTGGATGTTAGGGCACTCTTTTTAGACTTGACACTATTTTCTAGGGGTGTTAAAGATCATGTGTAATAAATCATAAAATTATTGTTTTTCTTGTAGGTCTGAAAATCCCTTAACATAGTCCATAGGGCAGTGGGGCAAATCAACTAATGCTAAGCCCATATGTTTGTGAAATATAAACTACTTTGTGTGCTGTGTGTATTTCCAAACATCTATTTTGCAGGGCTTTGGATTTCTTTCTTAAATTTTAAATGTAAATTTGAGCTTAAAATTAGGTTAGGATCTATGGGGTCTAGGATTAGCGGTGACCCAACTAGGAGATGATGCGGTGGTCTGTGGAGTCCCATGGATGTCCCTAAAGAAGAGACTTTCTTGGAAAGAAGACCAGATAGATCTAAACTTGTAGTTCTTCTTTGGGTTTTATAAGGAGAACTTCAGCCCATTTTTCTTTCTTCCATGTCTTCCATTGCATTGGCCTTTTTCTTATACAATTTAATTCAATTTGATTTATTTTGGGTACGTAATAGAAACAACATGTTTTTCTTAGGTTTCTTTCTATGCTATGTTTGTGTTGTGATGAATGCCTGGATGTAGGCTCATAAGATAAACTAAATTTTCTACCCAACTAAATCAATTGAAACATAAAAATAAATACAACTCATAATCTTCATATAAAAGCCTAGGCCATTAGAGCAAGATAAAATATATAGCAACCCCAGCTAGATGTTTTAATATCATAAATAAATCATATTGTTTTCCTCTTGATTAATGAAGGACTTCCATCTTTGCTAGAGAACCGAGCTTGACCTTTGAGAGCCTATGATAGAAGGACACCTTCTATCTTTGATTTGGCCCATAATCTTTTCTAATTACATGCATTGGGCATAAATTGTATACCATGGCCTAAAATGAATATTGAGTCAAAAAATTATAAAATCTAAAATATACATTAGTTAGATGCATCTTCTTACCCTACATGATCTTAGAGATTAGGAAGTCTAGGTTCATAGATTTATTTTCTAAAAAATCAACAACCCAACCATCTTGTATTCATATGACTTATCCTCATGGTTTTAAAATGTGCTTTGGTGGTGTTAGCTGAGAGCCTTCTCCAGGTAGGTTATAAGTCCAGTCGAGGATAGGCTAGTTCCCTCATGTGAGGAGAATGGCCAATGATTCCCAAGGATAGAATTAGGTCGAGAATCTGACATGTGTCAGAAGAGCCTATAGATTAGGTTCTGAAGCATCCTTTTAGGAATAAGTCTTCAACCCTAGGCATTTTTGCAATCTTATACTACTTGAATCTAAGCTCTAAATTTCTAAGAAAATGATAACTTTAAATCTAAAATTAAATCCCAAATTTGAAGCCCAATCATAGAATAGATGAAATATCTACTGGGCATCCCAATATCAATAGACATTTCTTACTCTTTTTCATTTGACTCTAAAAAATAACTCTCTCCAATTTGGAAATCTCATTGAATTTCCAAAATCATTCCTTTGAAAGCTACCTTAGTAGTCTTTAGGAATAACCACTTGTTTCTTTCATTGAGAGTATTCTTAGGAAGAGACCATTCCTAAGATGTAATTAACTATAGAGACTTGCTTTGATGGAACCATGATCCCAAGATAAAGTAGACCCTCTTCTACTTTTTCATGTAATTCGGGAAAAATATTCTGGTACATGAAAGACCCATTAGCTTTAGAGTCTTTTATTGAAATGATTGAATCCATTACAGGAGAGCATATTTATCTTTCGAGATAATATGCTTATTGCTTAATGTCGTATTTGGTCATCTAACTAATATTCCTAAACTCTGTGTGGTGTCATTTCTTTTCTTTTCCTAAAACACCAACATATTTATTTGGAGATTGATATAGTCAATTAAAAAAAAATAGAAGGTGGAAAAGTATAAGAAACACTTTTTCTATCAAAATGTCTTAGACATTAAAAAAAGAAAAAGTAAAAAATAAATTATATGATGTTATTAGAAGAACAAACAACACTTCACCAAAATAATGATTTATATAAGAAAACATGCTTCTAGTTGTGAGATGACATAAATAATGTGCTCTAAAAGATAAATGTATTGCTTCTAAGTGTTTGTATTACTAGTCTTAAAGAGAAATTATTTAGGGTCCCTTATGTTAGGGTTTATGTGCACCCACGCTGAGTTGGCCGGCGGACCCCCACTATACAAAGAAATAAGCTTGAAGACATAGATATATAGCACCATTGGTTTTCTTTCTGAGTACTTCTTACTCGATATAAGCTCTGTCTTCAGCCTTCAATTATCCATAGTAACATATATAGTGGAAAGAGAGAGAGAGAGAGAGAGATGTGGTCTTAAGGAGAGAATATGAAGAGCTCCTCTTTGAGTTTGGGTGTGATAATTTTGTTTTGAGCATGTTTTAGGGCAAGAGGTCAATTGAGAGCTGATTACTATGTGTGTAGTTGCCCTAATTTGTCTGAAGTGGTGTGGAGAGAGGTGTTTAAAGCTCTTCAGAATGAGATGAGAATGGGAGGGTCCCTTCTTCGACTCCACATCACCGATGTGGTCACTTTATCAGGTAATTTTGTGAGTTTGTGGTATTTCATGCAAGAAATTAATTATGAGAGAGTCAATTTAAGAAAGTTTAAAGTTGGATTAAATATATTAATAATTAATTTTTTCAATTCAAAAAAATTTAAAGATATGAGAAAAAATCAATTACGTGGTAATTTTTATATGAATATATATTTCAAAAATTTGCTCCGTATGTTAGAAACCCCATGAATTGTTAGAGGCATACTTGAGTGTTTCGTAAGTCAATTTCTTGGTCTCTCTCTCTCTTTATATATATATATATATATCTTTTATAAAGATTTTATGGATATTTGATCAAACAACTCTTCTAGCCAAGAATTTCAAATAAAGATAATAATTTAGTATATTTGATAAATAGCTTGGAAACTTGGTCGATATTATTAATTTGTATAGACTTAAACGGCCTGTCATAAAACATAATAATCCTAATAGTATAAATTACTACGGATGACTATTCATAATAAAGAAAATTAATATTATGTCGAATTTTAAAGCCAAATCTTGTTATAAAATTAGATCTAATTATTTTTATTTATAAAATAAATTATTATTCATTTAAAAAAATCAATTTATTTATTATAGGCATAATTACATTATTTTATTCATTTATATAATATGATTGTATTTATCGATATTTGGAACTGAAAGAATGGAGGAGCTAAAGTTGGAGAAGCCCCATACAATGGCAACAATCGCCTACATGCAACTACTTATAGTAATCTTATTTCTCTTCTAGCTTTGTACATATTTTATATTGCAGCACAAATACTTTGTGTCACTAATTCTCCAAATTCTTTGGTATATTTAGTGGTATGGTGCTTTTAACAAATAAAATCATCATCTTCTCACATTAAAGTGAAAACAAAATATTTTATAAATCAGTTTAAATTCTCATAAAATCATAGAGAGAGTGCCTGAATAAAATGTTTATTTTAGTATCAACAAAAAAAAGTGTGCATCTTTGGACATATGTGTGAACCTTAAATATCTTTTGAATGAAATCCAAGCAATTAGTATGAATGTAATTGCCAAATAATTAAATAGATGCAATTATTTTGCAATTGTTATAAATAGAACTACAATTTAAGCCATCATATGCATCCTCTTAAGCGTTTATGATGATAATAAAGCTGAATAAAATAGCTTGCAATTAATTCAAGCTATTAGATATTGGAGGTAACTAAATAAAGTTATGTCTAAAGCGTAAGCATTAAGGTAATTTAATTTGTTTCACCATATTCTTCAAACTCCAAAGTTCTAGCTCATTTTATTTTAATTTTTTTGCATATGCATATTTTATTATATTTTATTCAAATAGATGCACTTAGTTTTATCAGATAAAAAATGATAAGCATTTCATGTAACTACAAGCGTTAATGTATATTTTGTAGTAAGAATTGATTTAATTTATGCAATATAATTTTAATAACTTTTTTTTACATATATTTTTAAATAGTTGGAAATTTGCAAAGAAATGGTTGTATTTTAGTTGTGTTCATGTGTAGTATTCATTTATTTCAGTAGTGGCATTATATTCCAGTATCGGCTTGTTGCATCTCAGTAAACACTTTAGTTTATCTTTGTCTTGATTTTTAAATTTAAGATAGATATGAGTTATTTTGAGATAATGCTAATTTTTAAACATAAAAATAAAAAGTTTTAACATATATCAAATAAATATATTTTAAAAATGATATAAAAATAAGAATATACAATATACAATAAAACTGATATTAAAAGTGTTCATATAATTCTTCGTTACAGACCGAATTTTCCTGTTCGGAAATGGCCCTCTCGGCAGGTTAGAGTCGGAGAAACATTACTTGCGAAGCCGAAGGTAGGATCTCACTGCCGAGTGTGAGCAAGTATAAAAATGGGCAGAAAACCCACCTCCTGTTTGGTTCCGCTTATGATCGCTAGGTATCTGTGCCATTGGCGGTGCGGATCCTCTTGTAAGCCCTCACAATCCATCTATTTAGTCACTCTAAATACCTTTCCTCGTTTTATTTTAGCATTTTGACTGATCTATATACGAAAACTTCTAGAAGTGAGACAACATAAATTATGTCCTCAAAAGATACATGTATTGCTTCTAAGTTTTGTATTACTAGTCTTAAAGAGTAAAATTATTTAGGGCCCCTTATGCTAATATATGTACATTGTCTTAACTAAATTATCACATTTAATATATTTAATTGGTATGCATATTAAAAGTAATACAACTATCTTTTTCATGGGAGGCCCATTATCAAATTTATTGACAATGGTCTAGCTTGCTAATGAGTTATAAAATTTTGACTTGGGTTGAGCTTCAAGATCTGAAGACCCTCTGAAATCTAATTTTTGGCCTAGAATTTGATTGATTTATACATCAATGTTTTACATAAGCAAAGTACATATGCAATTCTATATGATTGCTTTTTACACAATTGAGCTTTTGCACATTAAATATGCCAAGTATTTGATGTGCAATTCTAAATTAACATGAAAAATAACTTTCAAACAAGCTAGAACGGAGCAAGCACAATTAATTCAAATTTAATAAAGGTAGGTGCAAACTAGGGAATAAGGAACCTTAAATTAAGAAAAATCATTCAAGTCTAAAGTTAGGACTTAGGGATGCCCCATTTATCTATTCTAAGCATCCCTAAGAAGGGTAGGGATTTCATGCTAGAAAGAATAAGTCAAGTAAAACTCTTATCTTGACCAACTAGTTCAACACAACCAATAAGCTCTCTAAAGGTATATATGAGAATTCTTAAAATTTAAAATTCACAAACTTATAATTTCTCTAAGAGTGTAAAACCACTTAAATTTTGTTACTTAAATTACACATAAAGCATCTATTAATTTCAATTTAAATGTTATAAAACCTCTACTAGCACAAACATTAAGAGTAAATTTTAGAACCTAAATATCAGTAGCAAAAACACATTAAAAGCGAAGAGGGATATTATGTGAAAGTAATATCAATAGCAAAAACACATTAAAAGCCACGAGGGATATTATGTGAAAGTATTGTGTTACCCAAACAAATCACTATATATATCACTCCCATTAGAAAGCCTTGGCCAACCTTTAGAGCTTCCATCTACATTGATTTTAATCCATGGGAAAAGAAACTTACCTCAACATATTATGTGATAGCAAATTTTTTATTCCTTTCTTCAAAGACATTTTGAATTGAAAGTGATCCCATCTCCAATAGTTAATCTTAAGGACTAAATATAAAAACCCTAGATATATAGCACCATTGGTTTTTTTATAATAACTTTCACAATCCGTGCCTTATACAAACCCTAAAACCATAAAAAGGATCACACTATGCTAGGGTTTATGTGTACCCACACTGAGTTGGCCGGCGGATGCCAACTATACAAAGAGATAAACTTGAAGACTTAGATATATAGCACCATTGGTTTTTTTTCCTGAGTACTTCTTACTCTATGAGCTCGTCTTGACCTTCAATTATCCATAGTAACATATCGAGTGGAAGAGAGAAGAGAGAGAGAGAGAGAGAGAGAGAGAGAGACCAAGAAATTGACTTATGAAACACTGAAGCATTCCTCAAATTTTTTTTGAACTAGAATTTGGAAAGAAGGATTGATGTTTTGAAATCAAGTTTGGACATATTTTTGTTACACTTCTCCTTTAAATAAGGGTATGATATAGATAAGTTTTGCACTCTTTTTTTGTGATAAAAAAAATTAATTGTTAAAATATTAATTTACTATATGTGGAAATTAATCATAGGACGTTGACAATAACTTCCAAGATCCTTATCAACTAAGCTAGCTGGCACCATTTGCCCTTCTTTGGGAGAAAAGCATTTACATCAACCCTAAGTAAGTACATCAGATCTATATGTTGTATTGTCAATTGTAATTTGCTTTTTTATGTTTCTAAATAACCACTTTGAGCTACTTATTTTACTAGTCTTTATACATTATTTGCACTATTTGGTATCTCTACTTCAATTGTTTCTTGTCTAAATTATCTCTATTTTTTATTTTTACTTTATCACATAATTTTGTGAGTACTTAATATTTGCTTGATAATTGACTTGAGTTTATGGCATTTCATGCAAGAAATTAATTATAAGAGAGTCAATTTTAAAAAGTTTAAAGATGGATTAAACATATTAATAATTAATTTTTTTCAATTCAAAAAAATTTAAATTTATGAGTAAAAATCAATTATGTGGTATTTTTTTTATGAATATATATTTCAAAAATTCGCTCTGTATGTTAGAAACCCCATGAGTTGTTAGAGGCATACTTGAGTGTTTCGTAAGTCAATTTTTTTGGTCTCTCTCTCTCTCTCTCTCTCTCTCTCTCTCTCTCTCTCTCTCTCTCTCTCTCTCTCTCTCTCTATATATATATATATATATATATATATATATATATATTCTTTTATAAAGATTCTACATCCTATCAAATTTTTTATCAAACAACTCTTCTAGCCAAGAATTTCAAATAAAGATAATAATTTAGTATATTTGATAAATAGGAATAATTGATCTCATATTAAAACTCTTCGAACTTGGACGATATTTTTAATTTCTATAGGCATAAACGGTCTGTCATAAAACATAATAATTCTAATAGTATAAATTACTACATGACTATTCATAATAAAGAAAATTAATATTACGTCAGAATTTTAAAGCCAAATCTTGTTATAAAATTAGATCTAATTATTTTTATTTATAAAATAAATTATTATTCATTTAAAAAACTCAATTTATTTATTATAGCCATAATTACATTAGTTTATTAATTTATATAATATGATTGTATTTATCGATATTGGGAAAAGAAAGAATGGAGAAGCCCATACAATGGCAACAATCTACATTCAACTATTTTATATTGCAACACAAATACTTTGTGTCACTAATTTCTCAAATTCTTTTAACTAATAAATTCATCATCTTCTCACATTAAAGTGAATACAAAATATTTTATAAATCAGTTTAAATTCTCATAAAATCATAGAGAGAGTGCTTGAATAAAATGTTGATTTTAGTATCAACAAAAAAAGTGTGCATCTTTGGACATATGTGTGAACCTTAAATATCTTTTGAATGAAATCCATGCAATTAGTATGAATGTAATAGCCAAATAATTAAATAGATGATAATAAAGCTGAAGAAAATAGCTTGCAATTAATTCAAGCGATTAGATATTGGAGGTGACTAAATAAAGTCATGTTTAAGAGCGTAAGCATTAAGGTAATTTAATTTGTTTCACCATATTCTTCAAACTCCAAAGCGCTAGCTCATTTTATTTTAATTTTTTGCATATGCATATTTTATTTAGTTTTATTCAAATAAAAGCACTTAGTTTTATTAGATAAAAATGGTAAGCATTTAATGTAACTACAAGCAGTGGCCAATGTATATTTTGTAGTAAGAATTGATTTAATTTATGCAATATAATTTTAATAACTTTTTTTTACATATATTTTTAAATAGTTGAAAATTTGCAAAGAAATGGTTCTATTTTAGTTGTGTTCATGTGTAGTATTTTGTTATTTCAGTAGTGGCATTATACTCCATATTTATGTTTATTCAAATTTTTTTTGAACTGAAATTTGGAAAGAAGGATTGAAGTTTTGAAATCAAGTTTGGACATATTTTTGTTACACTTCTCCTTTAAATAAGGGTATGATATAGATAAGTTTTGCACTCTTTTTTTGTGATAAAAAATTAAGTGTTAAACTATTAATTTAATATATGTGGAGATTAATCGCAGGACGTTGATAATAACTTCCAAGATCCTTATCGACTAAGCTAGCTAGCACCATTTGCTCTTCTTTGGGAGAAAAGCATTTAGATTAACCTACATCAGCTCTATATGTTGTATTGTCAATCTTAATTTACTTTTTTATGTTTCTAAATAACCACTTTGAGCTACTTATTTTACTAGTCTTTATACACTAATTTCACTCTTTGGCATCTCTACTTCAATTGTTGCATGTGTAAATTATCATCTATTTTTTTACTTTTGATTTCTTTTCATTTTGTTATTCTTACATTCGAATTACATCTATCATTCTTTATATATATAATTTAATTTTTCTTTATTATTAAATTCTAATTTTTATAAGATATTGTAGTCCTATGAAAAGATTAGGAACAATTAAACTAAAACTTTATTTTCATTTCTTATCATAAGACACTAATGATGGCTTTTCATTTTGAATTTTCAAGTTTAATCTTACCTTTTATATTTTAATTAATATCTTTCTCTTTTTTTCCGTCATTTGTTTGCTCTCCCATATCTTCATAGAGTCTCTTCCATTTTGCTTAGTATGTTTTTAATGATAATTCCCATAGTGTGGCCATCCTTTCAAAATTCATGATCTTCTCCTTTTGCTCACCGTGGAAGAAAGAATTCTTTTATGGTTTGAAATTAATTGGACTCTTATATGCCTTGTAGTATAACCCTTCTCCCAAGAGTTTAATTGAAAATTAATATCACTTAAAATCGCTTGTATATTATTTGGATTGGATTTCAAGCTAAAGATTATTAGTAAAAGGTGATATTTGAGTGAAAGCTGAGCTTTGCTTTCATTATTATGATCATTCTTATGATGGAAGATATATTCTCCCACCTCCCTCTTCTCCTTAGTAAATCCATAATGATATTTCTATCACTCTTATTACTTTAGTTGGTAGAGTATAAGAATGATTCAACTTCATGCATACCCAACCCTTCTTATGTACACTTTAATATAAGTCAATTATCCAAATTATTTTTGCCAACCATGCCTCATGAACAAAGGAAAACTTGTCAATTCAAATAAATTATATTTCCCTTATTATGTTTCATCCATGTGTTCATTATTGCACTTGAGTGCACAATTTTTTTAATAAAGATATGTGATATTACTTTATGAGAAAACTTGCTATAGCATGCGTACTTTACTAAGAAATAATGTTATCTTAATTTTAAAAAAAATATAAAATCAATAAAACTTAAAATAAATCATTCATGGAATATTTTCCTAAAAACATTTTGGGATCCTTGCGTATTGAAATCTTTATTTCATTAGATTTTAACTATTTACCAATTATGCATTAAATATAATAAAATGTGATTTAACACTATAAATGGGGAAAATGTAACTTGTTTTAAAATTATGAAAGAAAATATATTATTTTAACTCATGTTAAACTTGTAGTAACCATATCCAAATTTTTCATTGATCTTACCATGTTTTCCATAGATGCATGCTAGATTTACATATATCTAAGATTATTCAAAACATATTTTGCAGTTTCAATGAGGCCTAAATTCATAGCAATATTAATTATGAATAACTTACATGAATTATAGGGAGCTAAGCAAAGGTTGTGTTGCAACCATGAAATACTTTACTTTGAAGAGGAGCAAAATCCATTCAAACCTAAACTACGATCAATAATTTAAAATTACAATGGCACTAGAAGATATTCTTAAACTTTATTATCAAGATTGATATAGTGTATTAAAAAGAATAGAAGTTGGGAAAGCATGAAAAACTCTTCTTCTATGAGAATATCTTAATCTTCAAATAATGAAAAAAAAATATATGAATTATACAATATTTTTAGAAGAATAATTTGCCCTTCTCCAAAATAATGAAATAAGAAGACATGCTTCTAATAGTGAGGTAAGATAAACTATATGCTCTAAAATCTAATGTAAAGCTTCCAAATGTTTGTATTACTATTCATAAAAATAAGTTTATTTTGGGGTCCCTTATTTCTTATCTAAATTGTCACATATGAATATATTTAATTTAAATATTACAAGTAATGCAAGATTTCTATTTTTTTCACGACGAACTCATTATCACATTTGTTGACAAAGTTAACAACTTTTTATAAGAAAATACAAGTATATTATTTCGGTATCTAGACCTAACTTGAATGCCAATTTTTTGGTCATGTATAAATCAGTAGGTACTTGATTATATATCGTATTCATCTCTTTTAACAATCAAACAAATTGTTTAGGTATTCTTGAGGCTTATTAAATATTATTTCAGTATTAAGTATTTATACTATAATAAATAGCTTAGAGTGATTAGTGTAACATTGCTATATTGATTGTTCAGTTTCATGTGATAAATTATTAAGTTATTGAGCCTCTCTCTTGGGAGACTCTTTAGAGGTTTCTCTAAAAGAACTTCAAATATTATTTTCATACCTTTTTATTTGGTTTTCATTTGCGGGCACATAACTAATTGAGTTAATAGTAAGCTCGTTGTCTCCATGTAATGTTTAAAATCAATAATCATGCCAATGTTCTCTTGGGTATAATTCTATCCTGACTTCATCGAGTGATAAACTTATATAGCTTTTGTGTTTGAAATAAAACGTCCACACTTTCTTTCTAAAATAAAGGCACCCCTGACATGCAAAATAGAAAAATTAAATATAATAACTTCAATGGGTTTAACGAAGTTGACCGAAGCACAATATGTTTTATTTAATTTGAATCTCACTAGATCCAAACCCAACGAGTCTAACCTATTTATAATATATATCATGCAATTTTTTTTTGAATAATTATGGCCTAATTAACCTAATATGATTCATTTAACTTAATAGTGTGAATCATGGGACAAATGTTTGAACCTTGAATATCTTTTAAATGAAATTCATGCAATGAGTATGCATGCTTGCATGGAAAAGCGAAATAATTTAATAGATGCTATTATTTTGCAATTGCTATAAATAGAATGACATTTTAACCCATCATATGCATCCTTTTATGCATTTTCTGATGATAACAAAGCTGAATGAAAATAGCTTGCAATCAATTCAAGCAATTAGAGGTTGGAGTTAACTAAATAAAAACTTGTTTGAACTTAAGCATTTAGGTAATTTAATTTGTTTCACCATATTCTACATTCTAGAAAGTTCAAATTCATTTTATATTAATTTTCATATTTACATTTTTTTTATTTTTATATATATATATATATATATATATATATAACTTTTCTTTTAAAGGAGGGCATGTGCACTTTATTTAAAAAAAAAATTAAGTGTTAAAATTCAAATTTAATAAATGTGAGACTTACTCACAGGACCTTGACAACAACATTCAAGGCCTTTACCAACTAAGCTAGCTGAAACCATTAACTCTTCTTCATGAGAAAAGTATTTTAATTAACACGAGTAAGTGCATCAATTTTTATACATTGCAAATCTTAATTTACCTTATTATTTTTTTTTTTCTGAATTTTCACTTTGAGCTACTAGTTTTTATTAGTAGTCTCAACACATTAATTTTACTCGATCTCTAACTTTTGCTCCAATCGTTATATGTACAAACTATGCTCATAAAGGTCCCTTTATGGACTAGGGCTATTTTCCATTTTGTTATTCGTGCTTTTGAATCACATCCATCATAATGTTCATGTGTTGTATTCAATTATTTCAGTAGTGGCATGGTTTTATTCTATCATGATTTCTTTATTTAAAAATATGGAATTTAATCATATGACTTACAAGATCTCTATCAACTAAACCAGCTGACACCACTAACTCTTCTTCATGGGAAAGGTAATTTACACTAGCCCAAGAAAGTGCATCAATTTTAGTATTGTGCAAATCTTAATTTACCTTAGTCTCAACACATTCATTTTACTAGATCTCTCACCTCTACTTTTATATATATATATATATATATATATATATATATATATATATATATATATATATATATATATAATATTATTTTTATTTTCTTCTAATTTTTGGTTCTCCCATGTCTTTTCCTCTAATGATGCTTTCCACGGTGTGGCCCACCCTTTCAGAATTTGTGACCTCGCCTTCTTGGTCGCCATGGAATAAGGCTTGGAAATAGTTGAACTTGTTGTGTTCCTGCATGATATTATGGATTATAAGTATAACAAAGACTGAGGCTGGGAAGAGGCATAAATTCATGGTGAACTTCGTCGAGGAGTTATATGAAGAATAGAGCAAAAGAGCATGAGATTTTGTAAATATAATGTTAAGCTGCTGAAAATATTCAAAATTGTGAACAGTAAGTTGAGATAGACCTGTAATCAAAAGTTCTCTTCCATTTCAAGATCTACTTACTACCACCTTTTAGTGAATCTAGGGCTTCCACACAAAGAACTTGATGAGTTCTCTTGTGATTCTAATGAGCAGACAATTCTACTTAAAGATTTATTATTATATTATTTTAAAGTCTTAAGCGAGGACATATTTGTGAAGGAATGTAATTATTTACTATTCCACAAATCCTTATATATGTCTTGGAAAAAATTCTAGAGTAAAAGTTTACATGAGCTTCTTTGAGTCACACACACATTTATTTAGCGAATAATACTATGAATTTTACTAAAATAAAAGATAATAACATAAAAGATATATATGTTTGTTTATAATTCTATATATATATATATATATATATATATATATATATATATATTATAAATTTAATTATATAATGTTGTGTGTGTTTGTGATGTAAACATTATATTAATTATCAATTTGATAATGGTGTCAATTGTCTTAATCAATTCTCTATACATCTTTTAGTATGAGGAAGAGCTTTATCTTGTGTTCTTGTAAATACAAAACCAAATTTCATCTAACATCTATCATTACATATTCTTTTTGTGCATTTAATAATGAATATTTATTATCTTTTCTTTTAACTCAATATTTTTCATTCATATTTAACTATTTTATTTCTATCCCAAATTTAAGGATATTTTAATGATCTAATTTAACTTTTTTTTTTTTAGATTGTGTTCATTAATATTTTAATCATATCATGTCAACTTAAAAAATGAAAGAATTCTATAAATATATTACTATATATATGATACTATTTCCTTATATTTTATATTTATCTCATATATTTAAAAAGAAAAAAAAAAAGAATATATATATATATATATATATATATATATATATACTTTTATTATTAAAATATAGAAATGTGCCAAACAAAGCTCTAAATATTATTATTAATCAAAATTCTATATTAAACAAAACATAATTAATTAAAATCATTTATGCCTCTACAATATCTTAATTTTCCATTGATGTCATAATTCATCTTTTGTGTATCATAAATTAAAACCAAAATTACTCAATCTCAACTATTTCCAAAATTCTCAACATTAATGATATTATTTTTATTTTATTGCTTTCCTTTTAACTCAACACTTTTTGAAATAAGGCATGTTTATTAATAAAGCTTCTTTTTTTAAAATCTCACTTTTTTGTTCTTACATCTCTTCAACAACTAACTTGCCATCACTTATACATTCATGGGTAGAACTCTCCCCACCAAACTCTAGTATTTAATGATCATTGAATCCTTTTATATTTTTTTAGTACATAATATTCTAGCTAAAGAGAAAAAATATGTTCAAGGAATGCATAATATTATTAATATTAATATTATTATTACTTTTTGCTTAAAAATATAAATTAAAGCATTATTATTATTAACCTAAAAATTATATTCATCAAATATAAACAATCAATAAATCTAAATCAATATTGAGACTTCTCTATTTTTTTGATTCTAATTCATTCTTGTATCATAAATATTCAAAATATTTCATACTTAGTCTTAAAAATTCTAACAATTAAATGCAATTTATTTTCATGGATGACTTCCGTTGTCATACATAGTTTTAAATAAAATAATAAAGCTTCTTGTATTGAAAATCTCATAAATTTGTTCTTAATCTCTTAAAAACTAACTTGCCATCATTATGATATTCTTAAAAGATTTCTAGTTTTTTAGTAAATTCATAATTATTACCATCTCTCTTGTTATCAAATATAAAAGATTGTTATAAACAAACCAAATCATCAATATACATTTAGATATGAAAAATTCATTATTTTAACTCACTTGAAATCAAATATCATAACTATATCTTCTTTTTTTTTTTAGTTTCTCTATTTATTTTTCATGTGTTCATTATTTCTCTTATGCACCATATTTCTTAATAAGGATATATGACAATACTTTATAAAAAACTTATTGTACGACAACATTCATAAAATAATGAAACTAGTTTTAAATAAATATAAAGTCACTAAAACTAGAAGTCATTCATGAAAAATATTTTTCTTAAAAACATTTGAGATCCTTTGTATTATTAATATCTTAATCTCATTGCTTCTAACAATTACCATTATTATGCATCAAATAAAAAATATGTTATTTTTAAAATTCTGTTTTAGATACAAATGAAAATATTCATTATTTTAACTCACTTGAAACTAATAACCATATCAATTCTTTTTTGTTTTTTTTTTTTGATCTTCTAAAGTTTTATGGAAGAACATGATTCATTATGGACAATGATTAAAATACATTTTAATTTGTATAAATCAATGAGAAATTCATAACAATCTTATGCATAACAAACATTAATGATATATTAAATTGTTAATAAATTTTTTTTCTTTAAATAACAAAATTTTTGTTTGTCCATTCATAATTTAGAATGATTTTTTATTTTGCATATTATACATAAGATCTTTGATAGACAAATTGTGGCATTTCTTATATTTGATCTTTTGGTTCTTAAAACAAATGATAAACTATTTTTATTATTTCAATTATTATAAATGTTAGCATTCCCAAAATATCTAACTTTATTCTAATTTTTAGTTTGATACTATCATTTAGAAAATGATTTATAATTCATTATATTTTAAATTTAATGGAAATTTATTTTTGTCAAAATATTACATTAAAATATTATAAAAATAGGATAATATAATTAAATCATTAAAATAATAAAACTATTATTAAATTTTTAATAAAACATATTGTCCAATTATTAGTTTATATAATAACTATATTGCTCAATGTATAATAGATATTTAATAAATCTATTTATCATTATATATATTTTTTATTTTAGAAATGATATATCAACAAATTAAAAAAATATTGTGATTTCTCAATTATTATATAAATGTTATTGCCAAAATTGAAAGTTTTTAGTATTTACTCATAATTATAATTACATTTCTAACTTACATTGAGTTATTTCCTTAATTTTAAACATTAATATATAGCATTTTATTCACTTGATATAAAGATGATTTTTGTTATTAAAATTAAGATATTAAAATGCATTAATATGATATATAAACTTAAAAATTGTCTAGAATATAGAATCAATTTAAAGAATCATCATCATCATTATTAGCAATTTTCCACAAAATTTCAAGTCTGCTCATTTTAGGAATATTAATAAATAATAAGATATATTCATTTGATATGTATTTGTTATTCTTCAAATTTTGTGATCTTATAAAATTTAATGTATTTCTCTTGATGAACCCCAAACTTTAGAGACAATAATAATATAGAATGAACGTTTAAAGAATCAACATCATTATGTTATAAGCATCCTTCAAAAAATATGAAAATAAAACTAATGTAAGTGAATGTATGGAGGTATCAAATGTTTTCTTATGATATTATGAAGAAAATTGAGCTTATAATTTACTACTCTATCTTTTAAACTAGATGAACTAATATGATTTATTTTATAATCCAAAAGAACTTTATGACCAATGTTGCTTGAATTTGATGTTGGCTAAAGTTGACTTTTATTAAAAAGAAAAAAATTAAACTACCATCAAGAAATTCAAATTACAAATTAGAAGATATTCTTAATCTTTACATTAGTTGAACTCATTGGAAGGCCATTTTAGCAATGAGAAGATCTCAAGTTCAAATAAATTTCAATTCAATATCCAAGTCACTATGCTTAGTAACTTAGGAAATGCATTTTTGAAGTAAATCCAATCTACTTGATTTGATACAAAATCAAGTCAAATATCCAGCATAAATTAAATCAGGTAAATCAATGAAATTAAAATGGAAGTTCAAAGTCAACTCTAGTCAACCTAGTATTATTGACTTAAATTGAATTCAAAAGTCAACCCACTAAAATTTGACCAAAATAAATCATCAAAAATATTTTTAAAAAAATCAAATAAACATGTTTGATCACAATGACAAAGAAATTTAACTCCATTGAGGCCTAGATTAGGTAATATAAATTCCTTAAATCAAAATGACCTAAATAGGCTACATTGAACTCAAACCCAAGGATAATTCAAATCACTCTCAACCAATGCAATTCACATTCAATTAAAAAAAAATGAAATGGGAAATGCAATTTACCATTAAATCAATTAACAAATCAACAAATAAAATAAAAAAAATAAAATTAAAGAAATGAAGAAGAGAGGGAAGAAGGGAAATTGAATTTCCCCTCTTCCTAGAACAAGCCAAACTCCATCCCTTAACAGAGGTGGTTGCCTTCAAGTGAAGGCAATGAAGGCAATTAGCAATCAAAAAGAAAAAAAACAACCAAGGAGGAGAGAAAGAAAGAGGGAAAAGAGAAAAAAAGAGGAAGATAGAGCTCTCGGCCATATGGAAAAACAAGAAGAGAGACTTTCCCATGGAGGATTGAGCACAAACACACCTTCACACATTAAAACAGAAGCTAATCGAAAGTTCCCCCTCCTCCCAAGTGTCCTTAACCACTACAAACCATCAAAGCCAAAAAAGCACTCAAGGGTTGGTCTAGGGAGCAATCCGTAAGAAATTAACCTAATTCCTTTGGCAAGCAAGCTAGGTTCAAGCATTTGAAGCTCTAGGATCAATTGTAAGGCCAATCATCGAACGAATCGAGGTATGTCATTATTGACCTCAAACTTTTCCTTAAAGAATTCAGTCTTGATCATTTTCATAGGAAACGTGGTCATCAGGTTGATCTAACCATGTAGAATCATAGGATTTCTTTCCAAACGTGGTCATCAATTGTAGCACTTGAAATCGTGTGATTTCGTTACCATATCAAAGATATTAGCAAAATACTATCAGCGGTTCTCGGCTCCACATTGAAGGAGACAATCAATGTGCCATCAATCCATGTATTTGGATTGGATGGCTCCTATCGGCGATAAATTCCACCAGTAGGAATTGCGGTCGATCGACCGTCGTAGAGATCCCATTTTGAACGCTATGAGCACCTGGCCATGCGACCATAAGCCATGCTCGTGACATGCGGCACGCGGATCCTGCGTGGGACCCCCACTTATAAAATCATTAAATAATGATTTAATTAATTTTAAAAAATGGAGAAAACTTCTAAAAACTATATAAAATCAAATATGGATCAAAAAATTACAAATAAAAGCTCTATGGATTCATCTTCATGAGAGGAATCCATAGAAATTAAAATCCCAATTTTTATTCAGTAATTTTATCTTAATTTGAGTTTAATTGAAAAACATTAAACCCTAATTACTCTCAAATTAATATTCCAATTAATTTAAAACTTTGGGGAAATGAAATTAAGCATAAAATACACATTAGGTGGATTTTTGGGGATTTATTTCTTTGAATTCAAGGGAAATTAAAATTTCATATGCTTAACATTTTAATTATTTAAATTAATTAACCTTTAATGAAATAATTAAAAACTTTAATCAAACAACCTTAAATCAACATAATGAACATTAATGAGCATCAACACAAATTAAACTTAATTAAACCTATCAATCTAATAATCCCTAAATTGACTTAATTAGATAATTAAATGAATTAAATAATTTAATTAAACAACCTGAACTTAATTAAATCACAGTAAATCAACAAGTTAACCAAAAATTATTAATAAACTCTCATTAGAAAGGTATTTCAATGAAGACTAAGTGAAAAAAAAAACCCTTTAATGAATCTTAATAAATTAGGCTTACTTTAAGTTTTAATGAAATAATTTAAACCTTAAATACACCCTAATTACATCTCTAATCAAGCTGAAACTTTAGGGATATAAAATTGGCCTATTAACCTACTTGCCAAAAATATTTCAAGTCCATTCTAAATCCTTTGGTCAATGTATGTCAAATATTACGTTAAGGATAATAATTTACATATTAAATAAAGTGGTAATTCAAACTAATCTCCATCAAACATTAGAAAACTATTCAAAAAACTCTAAATATCCAAGTCAATTAAAGTGATCAAATTCAATCTTAGGTTAATGAAATAAAATCTTAGGTTAATAAAATTATTAATTAACTTAAATTTTAACCTTTGAATCAATGAAGTTTACCAAAATCATTCATCTCTAATAAATTTAAATAATGAATCTAAAAGGTTAATTAAATCGTTCAAATAATTAACTTAGGTGCTTTAGGTTAAGCATAATCCATGAACAAACCTAAGGTACTAATTCATATTAATGAACTTAAACTTTAAGCTTACAATTCTATAATTTAATAACTTAAGTTAAATTGAATAAAATCAAACTCTTTAAATTAACATAAGCCAAATAAAATGAAATCCACATAGCTTAATTCAAAATGAAATAAATCGAACAAATTTAGTCAAATAAAGTAATTCAAATAAAGGAAATAACATAAAACTAATCCAAACATAAATAACATCAAAATGATTAATTAAAATACTTAAAGATCATAGCTAGACTTTTGGAAACTTCATTAGGATTTAGGATGAGGAATAAAGTGAGTTTCACCTAAAAATGAAATTCATTCGATTTCTCATTCTCAAAACTTAAATATTACTTTAACCAAATAAAATGAACATAAAAGGGAAATTAAATCACTAAATCATTTGAATTGAAACCAACCAAAGGTAAAATTAAATAAAATCAAACTTCAATTAAATGAACTTAAAGCTTAGCAAAGACTTACCAAAAAATGACCTCTACTCACAAAAGGGTCATGGAATCTCAAATCACTAAATCTCTTGAATGTTGTGACCAACCAATGGTGTATTGCTAAGAAGCTTGTTTGTTTTAGGCGGATGTTGTTCTTTCTAGATTTGACACTATTTTCTAGGGGGCTGTGTTAATATCTAATATAAAATTATTGTTTACTTGTAGATGCTGAAAATCTTAACATAATTAGGTGCTTGGCAAGCAACTAATGCTAAATATGTTTGTGAAATATAAACTGCTGTGTGTTATGTATTTCCTAACATCTATTTTACAAGGCATAAGATTTCTTTTTTGAATTTTAAATGTAAATTTGAGCTTAGAATTAGGTTAGGATCTATGGGGTCTAGGATTAGTAGGAGCTAACCCAACCAGGAGATGGTGCTGTGGTCCCCTGTGGAGCTTGATGGATGTCCAGAAGAGACTTTCTTGGAAAGAAGACCCATAGATCTAAACTTTGTTAGTTTGGGTTGTATAAGTGAATTCATCCATTTTTCTTTCTTAGGGTGTGAATTGCATTGGCCTTTTCTTATACAATTTAATTTGATTTATTTTTATAGAAACAAAAATTCTTTTCATATGTTTCTTTCCGTGCTATGTTTGTGTTTGATAAATGCTTTATGTAGGCTCATAAGATAAACTAAATTTTCTACCCAACTAAATCAATTGAAACATAAAATAAATACAATTCATAATCTTCATATAAAGCCGGCCATTAATGCAAGATAAAATATGTAGCAACCCCTTAGTTGGATGTTTTAATATCATGCATAAATCATATTGTTTCACTCTTGATTAATAAAGGACTTCCATCCTTGCTAAAGAACCTAGGCTTGACCTTTGAGAGCCTATGATGGAAGTACACCTTCTATTCTGATTTGGCTGATAATCTTTTTTTAATTACATGCATTAGGCATAAATTGTATTCCTATGGCCTAAAATGAATATTGAGTCAAAAAATTATAAAAATCTAAAAATATGCATTAGTTAGATGCATCTTCATACCCTACATGATCTTAGGGATTAAGGAGTAAGTCTAAGTTCGTAGATTTAATTTCTAAAAATGCAATAGCCCAACCATCTTGTATTCATATGTCTTAGCCTCATGGTTTTAAAATGCGCTTAGGTGGTGTTAGATGGTAGCCTTCTCCAAGCAGGTTATAAGTCCAGAAGAGGCAGGGATAGGTTAGTTCCTTCATGTGAGGAGAATGACCAATGATTCCCAAGAATAGAATTAGGTCGAGAATCTAACATGTGTCGAGTGTAGACTAGGTTACAAGCATATTTTAAGAATATGCTCAAGGCATTCTATAGTCTTGTGCTACTGGAATCTAAGCTCTAGATTTTTAAGAAAATGATAACTTGAAATCTAAAATTAAATCTCAAATTTGAAACTCAATCATAGGATAGATGAAATGTCTTCTAGGCATCCCAATATCAGTAGACATTTCCTAGTCTTTTCCATTTTACTCTTAAAAATAATATTCTCTAATTTGGACCTCTCTTAATTAAATTTCCAAAAATCATTTCTTTGAAAGCAACCTTAGTAGTCTTTAGGAATAACCACTTGTTTCTTTAATCAAGAGTATTCTTAGGAAGAGACCCTTCCTAAGATGTAATTAACTATAGAGGCTTGCCTTTATAGGGAATCATGATCCCAGGATAAAATAGACCCTGTTCTACTTTTCCATGTAGTTCAGGGGAAAATACTCTAGTGCACGAAAGACCCATTAGCCTTAAGAGTCTTTTATTGAAATGATTGAATCCATTACAGGAGAGCATGTTTATCTTTCGAGATGATATGCTTATTCCTTAATGTCATATTTGGTCATCTAAATAAAATATTCCTAAACTCTATGTGGTGTCATTTTTTTCTCTATTCCAAAGTAAACACCAATATATTTTCTGGCGACTCCGCTGGGTAATGGTTCCTCTCTCCATCATTAGAAATAAAGGGTTATTCCAATATATCAGTAGTGTACTAGTGCCACTCACCGGTCAGGACTGCCTTTCTTTCCATTGGATACCTCTCCATTTCATTCTTGGTTGAGCCTATCCAACATCTTCAATAGAGGTTCTAGAACTCTTTGTTTGTCACAGTTAAATGATTGGGTCCTAGAACCAAATTCTGAAATAAAATGAGAGGTGAGAGTAATAAATAAAAATCCAGTCATTTATTTTATGACCTAAATGTGGTCAAGATGGATTTAAAACCATTACAACATGGAAAAGAAATGTTAAATCTAAAAAAGTATGAAAAGTACTTTAGATCTTGAAAAGTAAATCTCAAAAATAAAATCTCAAAGTTAAAATATGTCCTTAATCTTACTTTGGCTTGGTACAAGAGCTAAAGAAATTCAGGGCATGGTCCTTGAATGAACACCCTTTCTTCTACTACTTTCAAAAGGTGTCAAAACACCTAAGGATGTAAATTGAGATAAAGGGGTTCCTTCAAACCCTGAGAAAACTTAAATCAAAAGGAGACATAGTTGTGCCTATTGCTCCTTTTCCCACCATGATTGAAGTTTGAATTGCAGTTAGAAAGGAAGGATAAAAACAAAAATCATCCCCAAAAGAGAATGCCTTGACCTTGAGGTTAAATGGGAAACTCAATGAAAATCTTCTATTCTTATAGAAGAAAATTATAGAATGCAAATTAACTTTAATCTTAATTTCCACAAGTCCACTAGAATATATGAAAACCAACTACTCAAGTTGATTCAATTCTAAATGACTTGGAGGTACTTCTTTAGAACTTTCCAAAATCTTAAATTCTTAAGAGTTTAGAGAGTAAAGAGAAAGATGACATGACAGACAAGATAAAGTGACAAGATTCACTTTTTGCTTTCAATAAAAAGAACAGTACAAGAGAATTGATTCTCTTGATAAAGTTGAAATGAATCAAATTTAAATCAACTTTCTTAATGTGAGTTTTCTTCCATTGAATGAAATGATATTCCACGATTAGCTTTAATTAACTTTAAAACCAAATAAAGAAAAGAAAATAAATGAAGAATTTAATCCTTCAAAAGAAATCATGACCTTATGATTGGGTCCAAGAGTGAAAGTATGAAATTCCTATCTTTGGAAAGTTGATAGATAAATCACTTAGGACTTTGTCAGTTCAAATAAATAGAAAATGCCTTAATTTTCAAGACTAAGGCATTATATGCTTTCAATACAATGAAAAGAAGAATCCTTTGCAAAATGTGATGTTGACATTGTCTTAATGTTAAGTATGGTAGTCAAAGATTTCATTGTAATGAGATTAAAAAATTCATATATGTTATAAAATAAAATACAAGTCAAAATGACTTTCTAAAAATCATCTATAAATCCTCTAAATGATGACCCTCTAAATGAATAGATCATGAGGTCTATTAATCTATTGAGGATAGAGTTAGACCTACCTTCCCTTCATATAAAAAGGGAAATTCTTGAAATTAAATTCAAAATGGTAGAGTTATACCACCTTAAATGATATTGAAAAGAAATGGCAAATAAATCATCTTTAAAATGTGATGTTGTGCCCATCTTAGAGAAGTTACTTGCAAAATCAAGCATCGTAATGCTCTGTTAAAAATAAAATGAAATATGAAATAAAATAAAATAAAAATAAAAAAGAAATGAAATAAAAAGCATTACATAATCATGTAATTTTTTATTAACTATAAAAACTTCATGTGGCATTCCTTGTAAAGAAGTTCTAGGGTTATCTTATGATGAAGATAGACTACTAAGAACTTATTAACATCTTAGTCAATGTGAAAATTTTAAAAAATCTAAAATATATGTTGATTGCATTCAAAAATATAAAACATAGTAGTGAATTTATATAGGCTGAATTCTAATAAAGCTTTGATATGATGATGCCATATAAATTCAATCAAATAAAGAACTAAGTTTTTAGCTTCATGGAAATTCAATCTTAAAAACTCAACCTTGAAAAAGAACTTAATTTCAATCACATTGTTGGTTGAAGCCAAAATTTAAACATGAAAAGTGCAACTTAGGAATTCATGAAACATCTTTAAATGCTCTTGGATGGTCCTATCCAGTCCCAAATAAAAAGAGAATAAAGGAATCAAATGAAAGAAAATGAAGAAACATCTGATTATTGAAGGATGTTCATATTCATCAATAGTCTTTAGGAATATCATTCAGCTACTTCTAAATGACCTCACTAAATATTTGATTCTAATAGAAAATTCTGATTTCAGAAGTGTAAAGTTTTGAAGGAAGTCATTATGCCAATCTTAAATGACTCACTCCACTAAATCAACTTGAATCTGGAAATGTAACATCTTTAGAAAGTCATTTTCACTAATCTTAAATGGCTTTAAACTTGTTGTTTCATGAAAAGTTGAAAAAGAAATAGAAATGTTGGATCATATTATAGATCAGTCAAGCGAAGACTTGAATCATATGAAAAAGTCAATCAATCAAATGTTGTATTTGGACAAAAAGTCAAATACATCAAATTTCCTAGCAAATCATTTAGTGGAGTCATCTCATAAAGAGTGAAATGTTATGGAAATAAGTCAAATACATCTATCTTCTTAGTGAATCTTATAACTAGAAAAATTACCAAATGTAACCTTACATAAAGAAATGAAATCAAAATATTACCAAAAGAAAGAAAGAAAGAAAAATAAAGGGATGGATGGACTATATCCAACAGCAAAAGGATGAAGTCTAAAATTACTAAGCATATGGACATTTTTGACTTTAAACTTCTCCACATCAAAATACAGTGGTAGGATTAGAAGTCAAAAATTGTCCCTAGCTAAACAAAAATAATCACATATCTCATGCTTTGTCATCTTAGCCTTTGCCATGATTGGGTGAGCTTGCTTGGCCGGTTAAATAAAAAGATAGTGGATCTTCTTTTTCAGGAGTCCATATCTTTTGAATGGCAAAGATTCTATTGAGTATATTCTAATTTCAAATGAAGCAAAAGACATCCAATGTAAATGGACATTTTAACTTCAAACTTCTCCACATTAAAATATTGTTGTAGGGTTAGAAGTAAAAAAAATTCTCCCTAGGTGAGCAAAAATAGAAAGATATCTCATAGTTCGTCAGTTAATCCTTTGCCATGATTGGTTGAGTTCGGTTGGCAGGCTAAAAGAAAAGATAGTGGATCTTCATTTCTAGGGGTCCATATCCTTTATATGGCAAAGGTCCCATTGAGTATACTCTTATTCCATTGCAAGTGGTCTATAACCATAAACAAGAAAAGTTATGGAGTTATAGAGCCATTACAAGTTAAAAAGCTTAAGTAGTTAGGGTCCTAACTTTCTTTTCAGAAGGCACTTTAGCACAATGCATGAATTTTGTTTAGATGGTGGAGATTTATATAGTCTTTAAGTTTGGGATGTACCCTTAGAATTTGAAAAAAAATTGAATTCCACAATTGACAAGTTGATATCAATGATCTAACTCTTTAATGAGTTAGCTATTGATGATTTGATTAAGCTATCTTTTAGGTTTAAATACTACTTTATCAGAAAATAAATTGAAATGACCTCTAGATGTAGCGGTCTATAAACTTAAGCTTGATGTCATTTCAATAAATTAAGTCCCTTGATGACTGTGGTCAAATTCCAAAAGAAAAGCAAATTTTTGCTAAATTAAAAGCTAGAAAATGATGGTTGTACGCGAGAAAAAAATTCTTCTTGGTTAGCTAACATCATTATATGATCCACATCTTGGGACTAGGGTTGAATCTTTAACTTGAAAGTGGGATCATTTTACCCATATTTTATTTTAAAATCAAAAATAGTTTCATGAATAAGATTATCCTTCTTAAGGATAACTTATGTGAAAATTTTCAAATAAAGCAATTCTAGAAAAGAAAAATTGAAATCATATGATATGACATTTAGAATCCTTATAAGAATGTTCTGTTATAGAGTCATATCATTCAGTCTCAACATATTGGGGCAATTTAACAAAAAGTGTCATGATCAAGATTTATTATAATCCCACTTTCAATTAGGTAGATGGTTATAATAAAAATTTTGTCAAAGAAGAAAAGAAAAGAAAAGACACTTCAATATGACTTGAAGGACAATCATTACTATATATAGAGGCTTGAAATTTACTTGAATTAATTTCAAAGTCCTTGTAGTAAAATGTAGAAGGATAAAAAAGCAAAATTAATCAAATACAATTATGAAAATTTATTTCATAAAACCTTCAAAAGAATAACAAATCAACTGAAGAAATTCAATTTCAAACTTATCAGGAGAATCTTAATTTCTATAATAAGTTAATCCTTTTAGTACCTTTATTGATTAGGGATAAAAAAAATTTGTGTCTCTATGAGAATCCAAAAGATTATCATGATTCTCATTCACTTTAAAAATCTTTAAAGGAATCTCTTGGTCTTTATTGAATCCAAGAGAAGGCCTTATAAGCTGTTGATTCATGTCAACAAAGTAAAAATAACATACATGTACAAACAAAAAGAAAAAGAAATTCCATTTGAGAAGCATTGGTTGACTTTGGTTCTTACTACCTAAAGAACTACACAGTCACATGCAAGCTCAAAGAGGTAGAATTCTCAGGTTAGTACCCTATGATATCTTGCCTTCAGTGACATGGACATCTAGCATGGTTCATTGTAACTTTGAGATGAAAAGAAGAAAGGAAGAAAAATGATGAACTTCTATGCTCATGGCATAGTAAAGTAGTGGGTCCAAAATATACCCAAGTCTTCCTTCAAAAATAACTGCCAACTCTTTGAAACTTTCTTCTCTAAACTACTTCATGTGTAGGGAGTATTAGTGAAATCAAGAAAGGGAAGCAAGCCTTCCATTACCCTTTCATCAAGTTAGAATAATCAAGTAAGGTTTAAGTTCACGAGACTCTTGCTTACTAGTCAAAACTTTTGGGAAATTATGAATAAGTCACTTTGACCCCTTTTCCTCATCCATATCACCTATAGGTTGGGAGCAAGCACATTATGGCACCTTTCCTATACATGACTTGAGATGGGAGCAAGTTCCCTATAACACTTTTCTCATGTCTTTCTGGGTTTGAAGTAACCCTTCGTGCACCATTCCCATGAAAAACTATCTTCGTAGGTTTGGAGCAAGCCCTTTGTGGCACCATTCCTACTTTTGTGTACATGATTGGATCAAGCCATCAAGGCCCCTTTCATGTTGCACAGGCAATTTAGATTGGATCAAGGCTTTATGACCCATTTCTAATAAGATATAAGTCCCATTGCATTCTTTCTTATCACCTAGGAGTAAGTCCCCAGTTGGCATCCTACTTTTATGTACATTCTTGGATGAAGCCATCAAGGCCCCTTTCATGTTACACAGGCAATTTAGATTGGATCAAGTCTTTATGACCCCTTTCTAATAGCCAAAAAGATATAAGTCACTAGTTAGCATTCTTTCTAATCATCTAAGAGTAAGTCCCCAGTTGGCATCCTACTTTTGTGTACATTGTTGGATCAAGCCATCAAGGTCCCTTTCATGTTTCATAGGCAAGTTAGATTGGATCAAGTCTTTATGTCCCCTTTTTAATAGCCGGAAAGATATAAGTCCCCAATCGACATTCTTTCTAATCATCTAGGAGTAAGTCCCCAGTCGGCATCCTACTTTTGTGTACATGATTGGATCAAGCCATCAAGGCCACTTTCATGTTACATAGGAGAGTTAGATTGGATCAAGTCTTTATGACCCCTTTCTAATAGGCAGAAAGATATAAGTCCCTAGTCAGCATTCTTTCTAATCATCTAGAAGTAAGTCCCCAATTGGCATCCTACTTTTGTGTACATGATTGGATCAAGCCATCAAGGCCCTTTTCATGTTACACAGGCGAGTTAGATTAGATCATAGTCTTTATGACCACTTTATAATAGCCAGAAAGATATAAGTCCCCAGTTGGCTTTCTTTCTAATCATCTAGAAGTAAGTCCCCTGTCGACATCCTACTTTTGTGTACATGATTGGATCAAGCCATCAAGGTCCCTTTCATTTTAAACATGTGAGGTATATTAGATCAAGTCTTTATGACCCCTTTATACTAGCCAAAAAGATATAAGTCCTCAGTTGACATTCTTTCTAGTCATATAAAAGTAAGTCCACCAGTCTGCATCCTATATAGTTGTAAGTCCCCTAGTTGGCATCCTATTTTGAGGATTGGATCATTCCTTTAAGGACCCCTCTCCTCTTTTCATTGGGATGGATCATGCCCATACCCCATCTTATTAGCTAAACAAATAGAAGTAAGTCCCATTGGCTTCCATTCAAATTTCTAAGGAATGGAATCAAGCCATTGAAGGCCCCAATTCCTTAACTACTTAAAAAGAATAAGTCCATGTGACCCCTTTGTAATCTAAGTGCCGGATTGGATCAAGCATTTCAAGCCTCTTCTCCCCAACATAGCTTTTGAGGATTGGATCATGTATTTAAGGACCCCTCTCCTCTCTTTAGCTAACTAGGATGGATCATGCCCTTAACGGCCCCATCTTATTAGCTAATCACATGAATCACCCTCCAAAAAATTATAGGTATATATATGCCTAACTTTCACAATCAAAGTTAAAACAAAATCAAAATCATGAATTGGAACTCCAAGTTTATGCTTATATGTTGATCAATCTAGTCAACACCAATAATGCGATTTATTGATCCACTAAACATATTCGGGGTCCATTTGTTGACCTCATTTTTGGAAGAGGTCATTTTAGCAATGAGGAGATCTCAAGTTCAAATAGAGATTTCCTAATTCAATATCCAAGTCACTATGTTAAGTAACTTAGGAAATGCTTTTTTAAACTAAATCTAATCTACTTGGTTTCATACAAAATCAAGTCAAATATTCAACATAAATTAAATCAAGTAAATCAATGAAAATAAAATGAAAGTTTAAAGTCCAATCTAAAGTCAACTCTAGTCAACCTAAGATTGACTTAAGTAGGCCCAATTTAAAAGTCAACCCTCTAAAATTTGACCAAATTAAATCATCAAAAATATTTTAAAAAATCAAATAAACATGTTTGATCACAATGGCAAAGAAATTTGAGTCCATTGAGGCCTAGATTAGGTAAGAAAATTTATTAAATCAAAATGACCGAAATAAGCTACATTGAACTCAAACCCAAGGACAATTCAAATCACTTTCAACCAATGCAATTCACATTCAATTAAAAAAAAATGAAATGGGAAATGCAATTCACCATTAAATCAATTAATAAATAAACAAATAAAATACAAAAAATTAAAATAAAAGAAAAGAAGAAAAGAGGGAAGAAGGGAAATTGAATTTCCCCTCTTCCCACAACAAGCCAAACTCCACCCCTTAACAAAGGGGGCTGCCTTCAAGCGAAGGCAATGAAGGCAATTAGCGATCAAGAAAACTACAACCAAGGAGAAGAGAAAGAAAATGGGAAAGAGAAAAAGAGGAAGATAGAGCTCTCGGCCATATGGAAAAACAAGAAGAGAGACTTTCCCATGGAAGATTGAGCACACACACCTTCACACATTAAAATCAAGCTAAATGAAACTTCCCCCACCCCCCAAGTGCCCTTAACCACTACAAACCATCAAAGCCAAAAAAAACACGCAAGGGTTGGTCTAGGGAGCAATCTGTAAAGAATTAACCTAATTCCATTTGCAAACAAAGGTTAAAGCATTTGAAGCTCTAGGATCAATTACAAGGCCAATCATCCAACAAATCGAGGTATGCCATTATTGACCTCAAGATTTTCCTTAAAGAATTCATTTTTGATCATTTTCATAGGAAACATGATCTTCAAGTTGATCCAACTATATAGAATCATAGGATTTTTTTTCATGATCATGTAGCACTTAAAATCGTGTGATTTTGTTACTTATATTAAAAGATATTAGCAAAATACTATCAACAATCTCGGCAAATTAGGGTGAGATGATCTCTGCCGTGATCCATGTATTTGGATTGGATGGCCCGATCTAGCGACCGGATCGATTTGACCTACGAAAGCGGGATCGATCTAACCGTTGACCTTTGATGGGATCGTAGCAATTCGCATTTTGAAATATGTTGACGTGGTGCCAAATGGCACCATGCATTAACCAGCGCCAATGAGCGTGTCATCGACATGAGGATCCCGTGTGGGACCTTCACTTAAGAAACCATTAAATAACAGTTTAATTAATTTAAAAAATATAAAAAACTACTAAAAATCATATAAAATCAAATATAGATTAGAAAATTACAAATAACACCTCTATGGATTCATCTTGATGAGAGGAATTCATAGAAATTAAAATCCCCAATTTTTATTGGGTAATTTTCCCTTAATTTGGGTTTAATTGAAAAATATTAAACCCTAATTACTCTCAAATTAATAATCCAATTAATTTGAGACTTTGGTGAAATGAAATTAAGCATAAAATACACCTTAAATGAATTTTTAGGAATTTACTTCTCTGAATTCAAGGAAATTAAAATTTCAAATACTTAACCTTTTAATTAATTAAATTAATTAACATTTAATGAAATAATTAAAAAACTTTAATCAAATAACATTAAATCATAATGAATGTTAATGAGAATCAAAACACTAATTAAACTTAATTAAACCTATCTAAACCTAATAATCCCTAAATTGTCTTAATTAGATAATTATATGATTTAAATAATTCAATTAAACAAACTAAACTTAATTAAATCATAGTAAATCAACTAGTTAACTTAAAATTATGAATAAACCCTCATTGGAATGGTATTTCAGTGAAGAATAAGTGAGAAATAAAATCCTTTATTGAATCTTAATAAATTAGGTTTAATTTAAGTTTTAATGAAATAATTAAAATAATAATTACACCTTAATCACATCTCTAATCAAGCTGAAACTTTAGGGATATAAAACTGGCATGTTACACTACTTGCTAGAAATATTTAAAGACCAAATAATCTACGGATTAGGGGTTTTAAATTTCTAAATCCTAGGTCAATGTTAATCAAATATTGGGTTGAAATTAATTAACTTATTAAATAAAGTGGTAATTCAAACTAATCTCCATCAAACATTAGAAACTATTCAAAACTTCTCTAAATATCCTAAGTCAATTAAGTGATCAAATTCAATCTTAGTTTAATGAAATAAAATCTTAGGTTAATAAAATTATTAATTAACTTAAATCTTAACCTTTGAATCAATGAAGTTTAATAAAATCATTCATCTCTAATAAATTTAAATAATGAATCTAAAAATCTAAGTTAATTAAATCAGATCAAATAATTAACCTAAGTGCTTTAGGTTAAGCATAATCCATGAACAAACCCAAGGTACTAATTCATATTAATGAACTTAAACCTTAAGCTTACCAATCCATAATTTAATAACTTAAGGTAAATTTAATAAAATCAAACTCTTTAAATTAACATAAGCTAAATCAAATGAAATCCACGCTTAATTCAAAATGAAATAAATCAAACAAATTGAATCAAATAAGCAATTCAAACAAATGAAAGAACATAAAATTAATCCAAACATAAATAACATCAAAAGGATTAATTAAAATATTTAAGGATCTTAGTTAGATATTTTGAAACTTCATTAGATTTAGGATGAGGAATAAAGTGAGTTTCACCTAAAAATGAAACTCATTCTATTTCTCATTCTTGAAAACTTAAATATTACCTTAACCAAATAAAATGAATATTAAAAAGGAAATTAAATCTCTAAATCATTTGAATTGAAACCAACCAAAGGTAAAAATTAAATAAAATCAAACTTCAATTTTAAACTTGAAGTTAAAAGCTTAAAAGACTTATCACACAAGCCCAATCTCTACACACACTAGATTACTTAAGTGGACCTTAGATCTCGATTAGATTGTTACGTGATTTTTTAATCTCTGGTATGTTGTGCTATGCTTCACATATCTGCGTGGTGTATTGCTTTAAACTGGATGCCTAAGCTTGTTTGTTCATTAGATTGGATGTTAGGGCACTCTTTTTAGACTTGACACTATTTTCTATAGGGGACTGTGTTAAAGAGATCACTATAATAAATAAATCATAAAATTATTGTTTGCTTGTAGGTGCTGAAAATCCCTTAACATAGTCCATAGGACAGGTGGGCTTGGCAAGCAAATAATGCTAAGCCTATATGTTTGTAAAATATAAACTACTTTGTGTGCTGTGTGTATTTCCAAACATCTATTTTGCAGGGCTTAAGATTTCTTTCTTAATTTTTAAATGTAAATTTGAGCTTAAAATTAGTTTAGGATCTATGGGGTCTAGGATTAGCAGAAGCTGACCCAACTAGGAGATGATGCGGTGGTCTCCTATGGAGTCCCATGGATGTCCCTAAAGAAGGAGACTTTCTTGGAAAGAAGACCGATAGATCTAAACTTGTAGTTCTAGGCTGGGTTTTATAAGGGCAGAACTCGACTGCCCATTTTTCTTTCTTCCATGTATAGCAGTACCCAGCTGCATTGGCCTTTTTCTTATACAATTTAATTCGATTTGATTTATTTTGGGTACGTAATAGAAATAACATATTTTTCTTAGATTTCTTTCCATGCTATGTTTGTGCTGTGATGAATGCCTGGATGTAGGTTCATAAGATAAACTAAATTTTCTACCCAACTAAATCAATTGAAACATAAAAATAAATACAACTCATAATCTTCATATAAAAGCCTAGGCCATTAGAGCAAGATAAAATATATAGCAACCCCTTAGCTAGATGTTTTAATATCATAAATAAATCATATTGTTTTCCTCTTGATTAATGAAGGACTTCCATCTTTGCTAGAGAACCCGAGCTTGACCTTTGAGAGCCTATGATAGAACTACACCTTCTTCTATGCTGATTTGGCCCGTAATCTTTTTCTAATTACATGCATTGGGCATAAATTGTATACCTATGGCCTAAAATGAATATTGAGTCAAAAAATTATAAAAGTCTAAAAATATACATTAGTTAGATGCATCTTCTTTTACATGATCTTATTGATTAGGAAGTCAAGGTTCATAGATTTATTTTCTAAAAATCAACAACTTGACCATCTTGTATTCATATGACTTATCCTCATGGTTTTAAAATGTGCTTTGGTGGTGTTAGCTGAGAGCCTTCTCCAGGCAGGTTATAAGTCCAGAAGAGTCAAGGATAGGCTAGTTCCCTCATGTGAGGAGAATGGCCAATGATTCCCAAGGATAGAATTAGGTCGAGAATCTGACATGTGTCAGAAGAGCCTATAGATTAGGTTCTGAAGCATCCTTTTAGGAATAAGTCTTCAACCCTAGGCATTTTTGCAATCTTATACTACTTGAATCTAAGCTCTAAATTTCTAAGAAAATGATAACTTTAAATCTAAAATTAAATCCCAAATTTGAAGCCCAATCATAGAATAGATGAAATATTTACTGGGCATCCCAATATCAATAGACATTTCTTACTCTTTTTCATTTGATTCTAAAAAATAACTCTCTCCAATTTGGAAATCTCCTAATTGAATTTCCAAAAATCATTCCTTTGAAAGCTACCTTAGTAGTCTTTAGGAATAACCACTTGTTTCTTTCATTGAGAGTATTCTTAGGAAGAGACCATTCCTAAGATGTAATTAACTATAGAGACTTGCTTTGATAGGGAACCATGATCCCAAGATAAAGTAGACCCTCTTCTACTTTTTCATGTAGTTCAGGGAAAAATATTCAAGTACATGAAAGACTCATTAGCTTTAGGAGTCTTTTATTTAAATGATTGAATCTATTACAGGAGAGCATATTTATCTTTCGAGATAATATGCTTATTTCTTAATATCGTATTTGGTCATCTAACTAATATTCCTAAACTCTGTGTGGTGTCATTTCTTTTCTTTTCCTAAAACACCAACATATTTATTTGGAGATTTATATAGTCAATTAAAAAAAAATAGAAGGTGGAAAAGTATAAGAAACACTTTTTCTATCAAAATGTCTTAGACATTAAAAAAAGAAAAAGTAAAAAATAAATTATATGATGTTATTAGAAGAACAAACAACACTTCACCAAAATAATGATTTATATAAGAAAACATGCTTCTAGTTGTGAGATGACATAAATAATGTGCTCTAAAAGATAAATGTATTGCTTCTAAGTGTTTGTATTACTAGTCTTAAAGAGAAATTATTTAGGGTCCCTTATGTTAGGGTTTATGTCATTGGACCCACTATACAAAGAAATAAGCTTGAAGACATAGATATATAGCACCATTGGTTTTCTTTCTGAGTACTTCTTACTCGATATAAGCTCTGTCTTCAGCCTTCAATTATCCATAGTAACATATATAGAGAGAGAGAGAGAGAGAGAGAGAGAGAGAGAGAGATGTGGTCAATTGAGCTCCTCTTTGAGTTTGGGTGTGATAATTTTGTTTTGAGCATGTTTTAGGGCAAGAGGTCAATTGAGAGCTGATTGCTATGTGTGTAGTTGCCCTAATTTGTCTGAAGTGGTGTGGAGAGAGGTGTTTAAAGCTCTTCAGAATGAGATGAGAATGGGAGGGTCCCTTCTTCGACTCCACATCACCGATGTGGTCACTTTATCAGGTAATTTTGTGAGTTTGTGGTATTTAATGCAAGAAATTAATTATGAGAGAGTCAATTTAAGAAAGTTTAAAGTTGGATTAAATATATTAATAATTAATTTTTTTCAATTCAAAAAAATTTAAATATATGAGTAAAAATCAATTATATGAGTAAAAATCAATTGTTTGACCTCTCTGCACCCACTGTTATATATATATATATATATATATATATATATATATATATATATATATATATATATATATATATATATATATATATATTCTTTTATAAAGATTTTATGGATATTTGATCAAACAACTCTTCTAGCCAAGAATTTCAAATAAAGATAATAATTTAGTATATTTGATAAATAGCTTGGAAACTTGGTCGATATTATTAATTTGTATAGACTTAAACGGCCTGTCATAAAACATAATAATCCTAATAGTATAAATTACTACGGATGACTATTCATAATAAAGAAAATTAATATTATGTCGGAATTTTAAAGCCAAATCTTGTTATAAAATTAGATCTAATTATTTTTATTTATAAAATAAATTATTATTCATTTAAAAAAATCAATTTATTTATTATAGGCAAAATTACATTATTTTATTCATTTATATAATATGATTGTATTTATCGATATTTGGAACTGAAAGAATGGAGGAGCTAAAGTTGGAGAAGCCCCATACAATGGCAACAATCGCCTACATGCAACTACTTATAGTAATCTTATTTCTCTTCTAGCTTTGTACATATTTTATATTGCAGCACAAATACTTTGTGTCACTAATTCTCCAAATTCTTTGGTATTTTTGTAGTGGTATGGTGCTTTTAACAAATAAAATCATCATCTTCTCACATTAAAGCGAATGCAAAATATTTTATAAATCAGTTTAAATTCTCATAAAATCATTGAGAGAGTGCCTGAATAAAATGTTTATTTTAGTATCAACAAAAAAAGTGTGCATCTTTGGACATATGTGTGAACCTTAAATATCTTTTGAATGAAATCCAAGCAATTAGTATGAATGTAATTGCCAAATAATTAAATAGATGCAATTATTTTGCAATTGTTATAAATAGAACTACAATTTAAGCCATCATATGCATCCTCTTAAGCGTTTATGATGATAATAAAGCTGAATAAAATAGCTTGCAATTAATTCAAGCTATTAGATATTGGAGGTAACTAAATAAAGTTATGTCTAAGAGCGTAAGCATTAAGGTAATTTAATTTGTTTCACCATATTCTTCAAACTCCAAAGTTCTAGCTCATTTTATTTTAATTTTTTGCATATGCATATTTTATTATATTTTATTCAAATAGAAGCACTTAGTTTTATCAGATAAAAAATGATAAGCATTTCATGTAACTACAAAGTGGCCAATGTATATTTTGTAGTAAGAATTGATTTAATTTATGCAATATAATTTTAATAACTTTTTTTACATATATTTTTAAATAGTTGGAAATTTGCAAAGAAATGGTTGTATTTTAGTTGTGTTCATGTGTAGTATTCAGTTATTTCAGTAGTGGCATTATATTCTAGTATCGGCTTGTTGCATCACAGTAAACACTTTAGTTTATCTTTGTCTTGATTGTTTGAAGTACATCTCTACCCGGTGAAATGATAATGATAGATAATTATTATAGTTGGTATTATATGAGGATGAATGCTCAAACTTATAGTTATTTTAAAAAAATTTAAAAATAGAATATGAGTATTTTAGAGATAATATAATTTTTAAACATAAAAATAAAAAAGTTTTAACATATATCAAATAAAAATATTTTAAAAATGATGTAAAAATAAGAATATATAATATACAATAAAACTGATCTTAAAAGTGTTCATATAATTCTTCGTTACAGACCGAATTTTCCTGTTCGAAATGGCCCTCTCGGTTAGAGTCGGAGAAACATTACTTGCGAAGCCGAAGGTGAGGATCTCCTGCCGAGTGTGCGAGCGAGATGTATAAAAATGGGCAGAAAACGCACCTCCTGTTTGGTTCCGCTTATGATCGGCTAGGTATCTGTGCCGTTGGCAGATTGCGGATCCTCTTGTAAGCCCTCACAATCCATCTATTTAGTCACTCTAAATACCTTTCCTCGTTTTTATTTTAGCATTTTTGACTGATCTATATATGAAAACATGCTTCTAGAAGTGAGACAACATAAATTATGTCCTCGAAAAGATACATGTATTGCTTCTAAGTTTTTGTATTACTAGTCTTAAAGAGTAAAATTATTTAGGGCCCCTTATGCCCTAATATATGTACATTGTCTTAACTAAATTATCACATTTTAATATATTTAATTGGTAAGCATATTAAAAGTAATTCAACTATCTTTTTCATGGGAGGCCCATTATCAAATTTATTGACAATGGTCTAGCTTGCTAATGAGTTATAAAATTTTGACTTGGGTTGAGCTTCAAGATCTGAAGACCCTCTGAAATCTAATTTTTGGCCTAGAATTTGATTGATTTATACATCAATGTTTTACATAAGCAAAGTACATATGCAATTCTATATGATTGCTTTTTACACAATTGAGCTTTTGCACATTAAATATGCCAAGTATTTGATGTGCAATTCTAGTGTTAAGCTTATGAAAAATAACTTTCAAACAAGCTAGAACGGAGCAAGCACAATTAATTCAAATTTAATAAAGGTAGGTGCAAACTAGGGAATAAGGAACCTTAAATTAAGAAAAATCATTCAAGTCTAAAGTTAGGACTTAGGGATGCCCCATTTATCTATTCTAAGCATCCCTCTAAGAAGGGTAGGGATTTCATGCTAGAAAAGAATGAAGTCAAGTAAAACTCTTATCTTTGACCAACTAGTTCAACACAACCAATAAGCTCTCTAAAGGTATATATGAGAATTCTTAAAATTTAAAATTCACAACTGACTTATAATTTCTCTAAGAGTGTAAAACCACTTAAATTACACATAAAGCATCTATTAATTTCAATTTAAATGTTATAAAACCTCTACTAGCACAAACATTAAGAGTAAATTTTAGAACCAAAATATCAATAGCAAAAACACATTAAAAGCGAAGAGGGATATTATGTGAAAGTAATATCAATAGCAAAAACACATTAAAAGCCACAAGGGATATTATGTGAATGTATTGTGTTACCCAAATAAATCACTATATATATCACTCCCATTAGAAAGCCTTGGCCAACCTTTAGAGCTTCCATCTACATTGATTTTAATCCATGGGAAAAGAAACTTACCTCAACATATTATGTGATAGCAAATTTTTTATTCCTTTCTTCAAAGACATTTTGAATTGAAAGTGATCCCATCTCCAATAGTTAATCTTAAGGACTAAATATAAAAACCCTAGATATATAGCACCATTGGTTTTTTTTTATAATAACTTTCACAATCCGTGTGCCTTATACAAACCCTAAAACCATAAAAAGGATCACACTATGCTAGGGTTTATGTGTACCCACACTGAGTTGGCCGGCGGACGCCGACTATACAAAGAGATAAACTTGAAGACTTAGATATATAGCACCATTGGTTTTTTTTCCTGAGTACTTCTTACTTTATATGAGCTCTGTCTTCAGCCTTCAATTATCCATAGTAACATATCGAGTGGAAAGAGAGAAAGAGAGAGAGAGAGAGAGAGAGAGAGAGAGAGACCAAGAAATTGACTTATGAAACACTGAAGCATTCCTCAAATTTTTTTTGAACTAGAATTTGGAAAGAAGGATTGATGTTTTGAAATCAAGTTTGGACATATTTTTGTTACACTTCTCCTTTAAATAAGGGTATGATATAGATAAGTTTTGCACTCTTTTTTTGTGATAAAAAAAATTAATTGTTAAAATATTAATTTACTATATGTGGAAATTAATCATAGGACGTTGACAATAACTTCCAAGATCCTTATCAACTAAGCTAGCTGGCACCATTTGCCCTTCTTTGGGAGAAAAGCATTTACATCAACCCTAAGTAAGTACATCAGATCTATATGTTGTATTGTCAATCGTAATTTGCTTTTTTATGTTTCTAAATAACCACTTTGAGCTACTTATTTTACTAGTCTTTATACATTATTTGCACTATTTGGTATCTCTACTTCAATTGTTTCTTGTGTAAATTATCTCTATTTTTTATTTTTACTTTATCACGTAATTTTGTGAGTACTTAATATTTGCTTGATAATTGACTTGAGTTTATGGCATTTCATGCAAGAAATTAATTATAAGAGAGTCAATTTTAAAAAGTTTAAAGATGGATTAAACATATTAATAATTAATTTTTTTTCAATTCAAAAAAATTTAATTTATGAGTAAAAATCAATTATGTGGTATTTTTTTTTTTGAATATATATTTCAAAAATTCGCTCTGTATGTTAGAAACCCCATGAGTTGTTAGAGGCATACTTGAGTGTTTCGTAAGTCAATTTTTTGGTCTCTCTCTCTCTCTCTCTCTCTCTCTCTCTCTCTCTCTCTCTCTCTCTCTCTCTATATATATATATATATATATATATATATATATATATATATATATATATATATATATATATTCTTTTATAAAGATTCTACATCCTATCAAATTTTTATCAAACAACTCTTCTAGCCAAGAATTTCAAATAAAGATAATAATTTAGTATATTTGATAAATAGGAATAATTGATCTCATATTAAAACTCTTCGAAACTTGGACGATATTTTTAATTTCTATAGGCATAAACGGTCTGTCATAAAACATAATAATTCTAATAGTATAAATTACTACGCATGACTATTCATAATAAAGAAAATTAATATTACGTCAGAATTTTAAAGCCAAATCTTGTTATAAAATTAGATCTAATTATTTTTATTTATAAAATAAATTATTATTCATTTAAAAAACTCAATTTATTTATTATAGCCATAATTACATTAGTTTATTAATTTATATAATATGATTGTATTTATCGATATTGGGAAAAGAAAGAATGGAGAAGCCCCATACAATGGCAACAATCGCCTACATTCAACTATTTTATATTGCAACACAAATACTTTGTGTCACTAATTCTCCAAATTCTTTTAACTAATAAATTCATCATCTTCTCACATTAAAGTGAATACAAAATATTTTATAAATCAGTTTAAATTCTCATAAAATCATAGAGAGAGTGCTTGAATAAAATGTTGATTTTAGTATCAACAAAAAAGTGTGCATCTTTGGACATATGTGTGAACCTTAAATATCTTTTGAATGAAATCCATGCAATTAGTATGAATGTAATAGCCAAATAATTAAATAGATGATAATAAAGCTGAAGAAAATAGCTTGCAATTAATTCAAGCGATTAGATATTGGAGGTGACTAAATAAAGTCATGTTTAAGAGCGTAAGCATTAAGGTAATTTAATTTGTTTCACCATATTCTTCAAACTCCAAAGCGCTAGCTCATTTTATTTTAATTTTTTGCATATGCATATTTTATTTAGTTTTATTCAAATAAAAGCACTTAGTTTTATTAGATAAAAATGGTAAGCATTTAATGTAACTACAAGCAGTGGCCAATGTATATTTTGTAGTAAGAATTGATTTAATTTATGCAATATAATTTTAATAACTTTTTTTTACATATATTTTTAAATAGTTGAAAATTTGCAAAGAAATGGTTCTATTTTAGTTGTGTTCATGTGTAGTATTTTGTTATTTCAGTAGTGGCATTATACTCCATATTTATGTTTATTCAAATTTTTTTTGAACTGAAATTTGGAAAGAAGGATTGAAGTTTTGAAATCAAGTTTGGACATTTTTGTTACACTTCTCCTTTAAATAAGGGTATGATATAGATAAGTTTTGCACTCTTTTTTTGTGATAAAAAAATTAAGTGTTAAACTATTAATTTAATATATGTGGAGATTAATCGTAGGACGTTGATAATAACTTCCAAGATCCTTCGACTGCTAGCTAGCACCATTTGCTCTTTTTGGGAGAAAAGCATTTAGATTAACCTACATCAGCTCTATATGTTGTATTGTCAATCTTAATTTACTTTTATGTTTCTAAATAACCACTTTGAGCTACTTATTTTACTAGTCTTTATACATTAATTTCACTCTTTGGCATCTCTACTTCAATTGTTGCATGTGTAAATTATCATCTATTTTTTACTTTTGATTTCTTTTCATTTTGTTATTCTTACATTCGAATTACATCTATCATTCTTTATATATATAATTTAATTTTTTCTTTATTATTAAATTCTAATTTTTATAAGATATTGTAGTCCTATGAAAAGATTAGGAATAATTAAACTAAAACTTTATTTTCATTTCTTATCATAAGACACTAATGATGGCTTTTCATTTTGAATTTTCAAGTTTAATCTTACCTTTTATATTTTAATTAATATCTTTCTCTTTTTTTTCCGTCATTTGTTTGCTCTCCCATATCTTCATAGAGTCTCTTCCATTTTGCTTAGTATGTTTTTAATGATAATTCCCATAGTGTGGCCATCCTTTCAAAATTCGTGATCTTCTCCTTTTGCTCACCGTGGAAGAAAGAATTCTTTTATGGTTTGAAATTAATTGGACTCTTATATGCCTTGTAGTATAACCCTTCTCCCAAGAGTTTAATTGAAAATTAATATCACTTAAAATCGCTATATTATTTGGATTGGATTTCAAGCTAAAGATTATTAGTAAAAGGTGATATTTGAGTGAAAGCTGAGCTTTGCTTTCATTATTATGATCATTCTTATGATGGAAGATATATTCTCCCACCTCCCTCTTCTCCTTAGTAAATCCATAATGATATTTCTATCACTCTTATTACTTTAGTTGGTAGAGTATAAGAATGATTCAACTTCATGCATACCCAACCCTTCTTATGTACACTTTAATATAAGTCAATTATCCAAATTATTTTTGCCAACCATGCCTCATGAACAAAGGAAAACTTGTCAATTCAAATAAATTATATTTCCCTTATTATGTTTCATCCATGTGTTCATTATTGCACTTGAGTGCACAATTTTTTTAATAAAGATATGTGATATTACTTTATGAGAAAACTTGCTATAGCATGCGTACTTTACTAAGAAATAATGTTATCTTAATTTTAAAAAAAATATAAAATCAATAAAACTTAAAATAAATCATTCATGGAATTTTTTCCTAAAAACATTTTGGGATCCTTGCGTATTGAAATCTTTATTTCATTAGATTTTAACTATTTACCAATTATGCATTAAATATAATAAAATGTGATTTAACACTATAAATGGGGAAAATGTAACTTGTTTTAAAAATTATGAAAGAAAATATATTATTTTAACTCATGTTAAACTTGTAGTAACCATATCCAAATTTTTTCATTGATCTTACCATGTTTTCCATAGAAGCACATGCTAGATTTACATATATCTAAGATTATTCAAAACATATTTTGCAGTTTCAATGAGGCCTAAATTCATAGCAATATTAATTATGAATAACTTACATGAATTATAGGGAGCTAAGCAAAGGTTGCAACCATGAAATACTTTACTTTGAAGAGGAGCAAAAATCCATTCAAACCTAAACTACGATCAATAATTTAAAATTACAATGGCACTAGAAGATATTCTTAAACTTTATTATCCAAGATTGATATAGTGTATTAAAAAAGAATAGAAGTTGGGAAAGCATGAAAAACTCTTCTTCAATGAGAATATCTTAATCTTCAAATAATGAAAAATAAAAAATATGAATTATACAATATTTTAGAAGAATAATTAGCCCTTCTCCAAAATAATGAAATAAGAAGACATGCTTCTAATAGTGAGGTAAGATAAACTATATGCTCTAAAATCTAATGTAAAGCTTCCAAATGTTTGTATTACTATTCATAAAAATAAGTTTATTTTGGGGTCCCTTATTTCTTATCTAAATTGTCACAGATGAATATATTTAATTTAAATATTACAAGTAATGCAAGATTTCTATTTTTTTCACAAACTCATTATCACATTTGTTGACAAAGTTAACAACTTTTTATAAGAAAATACAAGTATATTATTTCGGTATCTAGACCTAACTTGAATGCCAATTTTCTGGTCATGTATAAATCAGTAGGTACTTGATTATATATCGTATTCATCTCTTTTAACAATCAAACAAATTGTTTAGGTATTCTTGAGGCTTATTAAATATTATTTCAGTATTAAGTATTTATACTATAATAAATAGCTTAGAGTGATTAGTGTAACATTGCTATATTGATTGTTCAGTTTCATGTGATAAATTATTAAGTTATTGAGCCTCTCTCTTGGGAGACTCTTTAGAGGTTTCTCTAAAAGAACTTCAAATATTATTTTCATACCTTTTTATTTGGTTTTCATTTGCGGGCACATAACTAATTGAGTTAATAGTAAGCTCGTTGTCTCCATGTAATGTTTAAAATCAATAATCATGCCAATGTTCTCTTGGGTATAATTCTATCCTGACTTCATCGAGTGATAAACTTATATAGCTTTTGTGTTTGAAATAAAACGTCCACACTTTCTTTCTAAAATAAAGGCACCCTACTGACATGCGACCAAAATAGAAAAATTAAATATAATAACTTCAATGGGTTTAACCTGAAGTTGACCAAAGCACAATATGTTTTATTTAATTTGAATCTCACTAGATCCAAACCCAACGAGTCTAACCTGTTTATAATATATATCATGCAATTTTTTTTTTGAATAATTATGGCCTAATTAACCTAATATGATTCATTTAACTTAATAGTGTGAATCATGGGACAAATGTTTGAACCTTGAATATCTTTTAAATGAAATTCATGCAATGAGTATGCATGCTTGCATGGAAAAGCGAAATAATTTAATAGATGCTATTATTTTGCAATTGCTATAAATAGAACGACATTTTAACCCATCATATGCATCCTTTTATGCATTTTCTGATGATAACAAAGCTGAAGAAAATAGCTTGCAATCAATTCAAATAATTAGAGGTTGGAGTTAACTAAATAAAAACTTGTTTGAACTTAAGCATTTAGGTAATTTAATTTGTTTCACCATATTCTACATTCTAGAAAGTTCAAATTCATTTTATATTAATTTTCATATTTACATTTTTTTTATTTTTATATATATAAATATATATATATAACTTTTCTTTTAAAGGAGGGCATGTGCACTTTATTTAAAAAAAAAAATTAAGTGTTAAAATTCAAATTTAATAAATGTGAGACTTACTCACAGGACCTTGACAACAACATTCAAGGCCTTTACCAACTAAGCTAGCTGACACCATTAACTCTTCTTCATGAGAAAAGTATTTTAATTAACACGAGTAAGTGCATCAATTTTTATACATTGCAAATCTTAATTTACCTTATTATTATTTTTTTCTGAATTTTCACTTTGAGCTACTAGTTTTTATTAGTAGTCTCAACACATTAATTTTACTCGATCTCTAACTTTTGCTCCAATCGTTATATGTACAAACTATGCTCATAAAGGTCCCTTTATGGACTAGGGCTATTTTCCATTTTGTTATTCGTGCTTTTGAATCACATCCATCATAATGTTCATGTGTTGTATTCAATTATTTCAGTAGTGGCATGGTTTTATTCTATCATGATTTCTTTATTTAAAAATATGGAATTTAATCATATGACTTACAAGATCTCTATCAACTAAACCAGCTGACACCACTAACTCTTCTTCATGGGAAAGGTAATTTACACTAGCCCAAGAAAGTGCATCAATTTTTAGAAATTGTATTGCAAATCTTAATTTACCTTAGTCTCAACACATTCATTTTACTAGATCTCTCACCTCTCTGCACTATTATATATATATATATATATATATATATATATATATATATATATATATATATATATATATATATATATATATATATATATATATATATATCTATTAAGTTTTATTAATTTCTTTTATTTTCTTCTAATTTTTGGTTCTCCCATGTCTTTTCCTCTAATGATGCTTTCACCTGTGGCCCACCCTTTCGTAATTTGTGACCTCGCTTCTTGGTCGCCATGGAATAAGGCTTGGAAATAGTTGAACTTGTTGTGTTCCTGCATGATATTATGGATTATAAGTATAACAAAGACTGAGGCTGGGAAGAGGCATAAATTCATGGTGAACTTCGTCGAGGAGTTATATGAAGAATAGAACAAAAGAGCATGAGCTTTTGTAAATATAATGTTAAGCTGCTGAAAATATTCAAAATTGTGAATAGTAAGTTGAGATAGACCTGTAATCAAAAGTTCTCTTCCATTTCAAGATCTACTTACTACCACCTTTTAGTGAATCTAGGGCTTCCACACAAAGAACTTGATGAGTTCTCTTGTGATTCTAATGAGCAACAATTCTACTTAAAGATTTTATTATATTATTTTAAAGTCTTAAGCGGACATATTTGTGAAGGAATGTAATTATTTACTATCCACAAATCCTTATCTATGTCTGCTGCTAGAAAACAAGTTGTAGAGTAAAAGTTTACTTCTTTGGGAGTCCAAAGACACACAGGTATTTAAAGAAATAATAAAATAAGAGAATTTTTATGGAAAACCTCAAAAGAGGGAAAACCACGGCCAGCCCAAGAAAAGCTTCCACTATATGTTTGTTTGAGTACAAGATCTTCCGACACCTGGGATGAATTGTATATGAGAAATGGGCGCAACAATTGCTAGTAATGATAATGCGACGACGATGTTGACGACGATTGACTGGCGATGACGATAGGGTCGGTGGTGATGATCGGCAACAATGGTCGATATGAGGATCGATGGCCGATGATGCTAATGGTTGATGACCGAGTGGCAAAGACGATTGTGGAGGATCTTTAGAGCTCTCCTCTCTCTGCTTGGGCTCTCTTCCTGGCCTCCCCTCATATGAGGAATGAGGGGCTTTATAGATGAGGAGTGGCGCCAGAATACATGCAAAACCCGAACCACTCCTCCATGGACGGCTCAAAATGATCCCCTTGATCATATGATGTATTTTGTGCATTTGAATGCTCAAATGAAGTCAAAATTGTAAGATCTTTGGCTTGTTGGAACCGGCTCATCGAGACGCTCGATTTGACTATAAACAATTCATATTTGAGAGCTATTTAGGGATTTAACTGATATCCCAAAGTTTCCAAGGATATTTTGAGAGCTTGATCTAGACCAATTTCAACTTCGGATCAGCTTGCTTTTAGCATCAAGATTCGTACTTCGACTAATAATATTTTAAGTGTCATATCGCTGTTCTATTTTTGGATGACATTATCTCAATCATCCAAAAATATATGTCCAATACTTGAAAATAAAATTCTTCAATAAAATTTGAGATCCGAACTACACATTTTGAGAGAACAAATCTTCAGAGAGTACAAGATTATAATTAAGTCGTGCAGTCAGAATACGTGTAGGTATGCATTGAGATTCTGAGGTTATAAAAGACCATGGGCGCATAGCCATGGTGAGTATGCTGCTACAAGCATAAGCGCACGAACTAATGGCATGGCAGCGGCTGTCGTAGCAGCGGTTGCGGGTCGCGAACACGCTGGTAGATCAGCTGAACGCGGATGCGCTGGTCGACGATTCTGGATCAGAGCCAGTCGGGTCGAAGATCGGTCGCCAGAGAATCGGTGGTCTATTCAGCGGCGAGTGACGCTGGCGTCGAATACGGTCAGCGTCAGCTGGTCGGAGCCATAACACGACCGCGGCCATGTCTGCGGTTTCTGGTGGTTGCATAGGGCGAAGTTTTACCAAATACACCTGACCGATGCGACAATCTGGACCGACGATTCCATGGAATAATTTTGATGGTGGTTTCCAGGCTTTTTACCCTTTTGCCCCTAGAAAGGGTCTATAAATAGCCCCCTAGGGCTAAGGGAGAAGGCACCTTCTCTTCTTCTTGAGAGAAGGTCGTTCGGAGGCGATCAAGACCAGTAGCAGTGCTCCCTCGAAAGAGGTGTTAACTAACCTTGACCGACCGGATTGAGGCGATCAAGACCGTAGTTCATACGCAAGATTCCCTCAAAGAGGTGTTAACTAACTCGCCGACCGACCGAGATCGAGGTGATCAAGACCCGTAGTTCATACGGCACTCGCTTTCCTCTCAAGAGGTGTTAACTAACCTCGCCGACCGACCAGAGAGGCGATCAAGACCCGTAGTTCATATGACAAGGCTCAGTTTTTCGAAAGAGGTGTTAATCTCATCGGACCGACCGATCGGAGGCGATCAAGACCCATAGTTCATACATAAGGCTCCGCTTTTCCTTGAAAGAGGTGTTAACTAACCTCGCCGGACCGGATCGAGGTGATCAAGACCAGTAGTAACGACAAGGCTCCGCCTTGAAAGAGGTGTTAACTGACCTCATCGGACCGACCGGGTTCGGAGGCGATCAAGGAGACGATAACCGGAGACTAGGGTTGACGGAAATGCTTGAAGATGGCGGCCGGCAACGGTGGTCGGCGAGGATAACCAGTGACGATGGTGGTGACCGACGATTGACGATATGGCAAAAGGACCCAGCGATGAATGGTGATGTGGTGGCCGATGGGGTGTGGTCGAACGGCAAAGAGACTAGTCGACGGCATCATCAGTGAAGATCCGGATGGTCTATAGGACCGATCTTAGCACGGACCCGCTATAAGTTGGCACCGACGGGTTGTCGGCAAAGGACAACCGGTGAGTAGTTGATGCATGCACAAGTAGTCGATGGGATGACCGACGCTGTCGCGCAAAAAAATTATCGGGATGGTCACGGTAAATGACCATAGAATCCGCGTGACCGCTATAGTGGTTGGCGTACCGACGGGGTTTTCAGCAGCGACAACATGATGGGGATGACCGCATTATTGCTGACCGCAAAAATTGACGATGGTCAAAAAGTTTTACCGATGGGGTGGTCGACAATAACCGCGATAGTTCAGATGGTTAATAGCAGAATGGGCGGAGATAACCGACGCTATGGACCGCGAGATTGCCATGATGGTGGCGCGGTGGTTGCATGGGGGTGGTAGCTGCAACCAGACTATTACTGCGACTAGGCCTCAGCGGGATGACCGACGCTTGAGGATTTTTGACCTATCCAGTTTGTGAGTGTTTGCTCAATGATGTTAACAGATGATGTTAACATGTGGAAGAGGTTGAATTAATCCACGAGATTTTGACCCATCCAGGTTGTTTGTCGAGTGTTACCCACGACGTTAACTGTATGGAAGAGGTCAAAATCCGAGATTTTGACCCAAGTTTGTCGTGTTACCCGTGGCGACGCAACTGTATGGAAGAGGGGGAAGTCCACCGACCTTTTGACCTATCCGAGGTTGTTTGTCAGAGTATTACCCGATGACGTTAACCTGTATGGAAGAGGTCGAATTGAATCCGCTGAAGATTTTTGACCCATCCGAGATTGTTTGTCAGGGTGTTACCCAATGACGTTAACCTGTATGGAAGAGGTCATGGGAAGTCCACCAAGGACCTTTTGACCTATCCGAGGTTGTTTGTCAGAGTATTACCCGATGACGTTAACCTGTATGGAAGAGGTCGAATTGAATCCGCTGAGGATTTTTGACCCATCCGAGGTTGTTTGTCAGGGTGTTACCCGATGACATTAACCTATGGAAGAGGTTGAATTGAATCCGCTGAGGATTTTGACCCATCCGAGGTTATTTGTCAGAGTGTGACTCGATGACGTTAACCTGTGTGGAAGAGGTTGAATTGAATCGAGAATTTTGACCCATCCGAGGTTGTTTGTCGAGTGTGACCATGACGTTAACCTGTGTGGAAGGGGTCGTAGGAAGTCCACCAAGAACCATTTGACCTATCCTAGGTTGTTTGTCAGAGTCTTTGCTCAATGACGTTAACCTGTGTGGAAGAGGTCATAGGAAGTCCACCAAGGACCTTTGACCTATCCTAGGTTGTTTGTCAGAGTGTTACCCGATGACGTTAACCTGTATGGAAGAAGTCAAATTAAAACATCCGTTTGTGGTTGTAGCCAAAGTTGCTCCTTAACCTTGGTCTCATTTTTCCATGAGTATGAGTGGAAAAACATAATTTGCAAAGCTATATCTTTTCTCAATGTTGAAATATCCTCCAACTTTGACTTGTTTCTTGGGATGGAAATCGTTTAGATGCTTACCATGGGTGATCTTCTGAGATTAAGAGTTGCCCCCCAGTTCTCGACAGAATCTGAAGGAATAAAGTTTGATGAATCTTCATTCTTCGCTTGAGCTCTTTAAAAGCTTGAAATGCTCCACCTCGATGGTGGTTTTGATCTTGTTAGGAAACTTGGTCATCATACAAGATGAAATAATGGAATCAAGATCCCACACGCGCCAAATTGTTATGCTAGAAAACCAAAGGTAGAGTAAAAGTTTACGCCTTAGCTTCTTTGGGGAGTCCAGCACACACACAGGTATTTAAAGAGCGAATAATAAAATTGCAAAATTTTTACGTGGAAAACCTCAAAAAGAGGGAAAAACCACGGGGCCTAGCCCAGTAAAAAGCTTCCACTATGTGTTTGTTTCAGAGTATAAGATCTTCCCGATACCGGGATTATAGAATTGTATATGAGAAATGGGCAACAGTTGCTAGTAATAGACAATGTTGACGACGACAATGACAATGTTGACAATTTAAGTCGACGATGATGATAGACCGAAGATAGTGGTGATGATCGAACAATGGTCGACGACGGCAGGATCACTGATGATGGCGCGGATGGTGGTTGATGACCGTCCGAGTGGCGACGATTATGCTTGGAGGATCTTTAGAGCTCTCTCCTCTCTCTCTGCTCTCTCTTCCTTAGCCTCCCTCATATGAGGAATGAGGAGCTTTTATAGATTGGAGGAGTGTGTCAGAAATACATGCAAAACCTGAACCACTCCTCTCCATCGGACGGCTCAAAATGATCCCCTTGATCATATGATGTATTTCGTGCATTTGAATGCACAAATGAAGTCATAATTGTAAGATCTTTGGCTTGTTGGAACCGGCTCGTCGAGACGCTCGATTTCTTAAACTTTATTATCTGAAGATTGATATAGTGTATTAAAAAGAATAGAAGTTGGGAAAGCATGAAAAACTTTTCTTCTATGAGAATATCTTAATCTTCAAATAATGAAAAAATAAAAAAAAATATGAATTATACAATATTTTTAGAAGAATAATTAGCCGTTCTCCAAAATAATGAAATAAGAAGACATGCTTCTAATAGTGAGGTAAGATAAACTATATGCTCTAATATCTAATGCAAAGCTTCCAAATGTTTGTATTACTATTCATAAAAATAAGTTTATTTTGGGGTCCCTTATTTCTTATCTAAATTGTCACATATGAATATATTTAATTTAAATATTAAAAGTAATGCAAGATATCTATTTTTTTTCACGACGAACTCATTATCACATTTGTTGACAAAGTTAACAAGTTAACTTCTTATAAGAAAACACAAGTCTATTATTTCGGTATCTAGACTTAACTTGAATGCCAATTTTTTGGTCATGTATAAATCAGTAGCTACTTGATTATATGTCGTATTAATCTCTTTTAACAATCTAACAAATTGTTTAGGTATTCTTGAGGCTTATAAAATATTATTTCAGTATTAAGTATTTATACTATAATAAATAGCTTAGAGTGATTAGTCTAACATTGCTATATTGATTGTTCAGTTTCATGTGATAATTTATAAAGTTATTGAGCCCCACTCTTGGGAGACTCTCAAAAGAAGTTCAAATATTATTTTCATACCTTTTCATTTGGTTTTCATTTGCGGGCACATAACTAGTTGAGTTAATAGTAAGCTCGTTGTCTCCATGTAATGTTTAAAATCAATAATCATGCCAATGTTCTCTTGGGTATAATTCTATCCTGACTTCATCTAGTGATAAATTTATTTAGTTTTTGTGTTTGAAATAAAACATCCACACTTTCTTTCTAAAATAAAAGCACCCTACTGACATGCAATAGAAATAGAAAAATTTACTATAATAACTTCAATGGGTTTAACCTGAAGTTAACCCATGCTCAATATGCTTATTATATAAGTCAAAATATTAAATTTGAATTTCACTAGATCCAGACTCAGCAAGTTTAATCCATTTATTATATATTTCAAGCAACTTTTTGAATCATTACGGCCTAAATAACCTGAACTTGAATTGTAGTTGAGCCAATTTTGGGTTATTTAGGCCAACTCAAATTTAACCCAAATAATGAACAAGTCTGAAACTCAAACTAAACACTTTAAAAATTAAATATATATTTTTGAAATTTTATATCATAATATGTTTGTTTGCTTGAAAGAATAACAATTGTCAGTTTATTTTTAAACTAGCTTTTGCACATATATCTACCGTTTTGTATTGCAACACAAATTCTTTATATCACTAAGACCTCATCTTCTTCTGTGAGAGTATCGTAATCTTCAAATAATGAAAAAAATGAAAAATATATATAAATTATACAATATTTTTAGAAGAATAATTAGCCCTTCTCCAAAATAATGAAATAAGAAGACATGCTTCTAATAGTGAGGTAAGATAAACTATATGCTCTAAAATTTAAATGTAAAGCTTCCAAAATTTTGTATTACTATTCTTAAAAAGTAAATTTATTTTGGAATCCCTTATTTCTTATCTAAATTGTCACATTTGAATATATTTAATTGATATATTAGAAGTGATGCAAGATTTCTATTTTTTCATGAGGGACTCATTATCAAATTTGTTGTCAAAGTTAATAAGTTGACTTAACATTTTATAAGAAAATGCAAGTCAATTATTTGTGTGGCTAGACCTAAATGCCAATTTTTAGGTCTTGTATAAGTTAGTGGGTACTTGATTATATGTCGTATTAATCTCTTTTAATAATCAAATAAATTGTTTAGATATTCTTGAGGCTTATAAAAAATTATTTCAGTATTAAGTATTTATAATATAATAAATAGCTTAGAGTGATTAATGTAACATTGCTATATTGATTGTTCATGTGATAAATTATAAATTTTTTGAGCCCCACTCTTGGGATACTCTTTAGAGATTTCTCTAAAATAACTTCAAATATCATTTTCATACCTTTTTGTTTTGTTTTCATTTGCTAGGACATAATTAATTGAGTTAATAGTCAGCTCGTTGTCTCCACGTAATGTTCAAAATCAATATAGTTTTCGTGTTTGAAATAAAACATCTACACTTTCTTTCTAAAATATAAGCACGCTACTAACATGCTATGGAAATAGAAAAATTAACTCTATTAACTTCAATGGGTTTGACCTGAAGTTGATCGAAGCACAATATGTTCTATTTAATTTGAATCTCACTAGATCCAAACCCAACGAGTCTAACTTGTTTATAATATATATCATGCAAATTTTTTTTGAATAATTATGGCCTAATTAACCTAATATGATTCATTTAACTTAATAGGGTGAATCATGGGAAAAATGTTTGAACCTTGAATATCTTTTAAATGAAATTCATGCAACGAGTATGCATGCTTGCATGGAATAGCGAAATAATTTAATAGATGCTATTATTTTGCAATTGCTATAAATACAACGACATTTTAAGCTATCATATGCATCCTTTTAAGAGTTTTTTGATGATAACAAAGCTGAAGAAAATAGCTTGCAATTCAAGCAATTAGATGTTGGAGTCAACTAAATAAAAACTTGTTTGAGCTTAAGCATTAAGGTAATTTAATTTGTTTCACCATATTCTACATACTACAAAGTTCAAATTCATTTTATTTTAATTTTCTTATTTACATTTTTTTTATCATATATATATATATATATATATATATATCTTTCATTTTAAAGGAGGTCATTTGCACTTTATTTTTATTTTTTAAATTTAAGTGTCAAAATTCAAATTTAATAAATGTGAGACCTAATCACAGGACCTTGGCAACAACTTTCAAGGCCTTTACCAACTAAGCTAGCTGACACCCTTAACTCTTCTTCATGACAGAAGTATTTTACATTAACACGAGTAAGTGCATCAATTTTTATACATTACAAATCTTAATTTACCCTATTATTATTATTTTCTGAATTTTCACTTTGAGCTACCAGTTTTTGTTAGTAGTCTCAACACATTAATTTTACTCGATCTCTAACTTCTGCTCCAATCGTTATATGTACAACCTATGCTCATAAAGGTCTGTTTACGGGCTAGGGCTATTTTTCATTTTGTTATTCTTGCTTCTGAATTACATCCATCATATTATATATATATATATATATATATATATATATATATATATATATATATATATATATATATATATATATAGACATAAACATTGTAAGAATTGATTGTATTTTAGTTATGTTCATGTGTTGTATTCAATTATTTTAGATATTATTCTATCATGAATTCTTTATTTAAAAATATGAAATTTAATCATATGACTTACAAGATCTCTATCAACTAAAGCAACAGACACCACTTACTCTTCTTCATGGGAAAGGTAATTTACACTAGCCCATGAAAGTGCATCGATTTTTAGATATTGTATTGTAAATCTTAATTTACCATAGTCTCAACACATTAATTGACTGGATCTCTGACCTCTCTGTACCTTTTGCTATATATATATATATATTCGAAGCATGAATCTTGGTGTTGAAAGTAAACTAATCCGAAGTTGAAACTGGTCGAGATCAAGCACTTAAAATATCATTGGAAACTTTTGGATATCAGTTAAATCCCTAAATAGCCCTCAAATATGGAGTGTTTATAATCAAATCGAGCGTCTCGATGAGCCGGATCTAACAAGTATAAGATCTCACAATTTTGACTTCATTTGCACATTCAAATACTTAAAATACATCAAATGATCAAAGGAATCATTTTGAGTCATCCGATGAAGTGGAGTGGTTCAGATTTTGCATGTATTTACAGAGACGCCACTCCTCCAATCTATAAATAGCTCCTCATTCCTCATATGAGAGGACCCCAAGCAAGAGAGAGGAGAGAGCTCTAAAGCTTGAAGATCCTCCAAGCACAATCTTACCACCACTCAACGGTCTTCAACCACCACCACAAGCCACTGCCGTCAGCCGCCGCCGCTAATCCTCGTCATCGTCAATCTCTGTCGGTCTCCATCATTACGACCTTCATTGTCGATGTCCTCTGCTCACCATCATTCTACTGCCACCACGAATGTGACTACATAGTTGTTGTTCCCTTCTCATATACAATTTTGTAATCCCGTTATCGGGAAAATTTTGTACTCTGAAATAGATACATAGTGGAAGATTTTTGATGGGCTAGTCCCCGTGGTTTTTTCCCTCTTTTCGAGATTTTTTCACGTAAAAATTTCTGGAGATTTCTTGTTCACTCTTTAAATACCTGTGTGTGTGCTAGATTTTATAACAAGGCTAAGGTGTAAACTTTCACTCTACCACAACTAGTTTTCTAGCACGCAACAGTTTGGTGCCGTCTGTGGGAAGAGAACCCTTCAATCACAATTTCTGTGAACACCCTCATGGCTAATAAAGAACACTGTGAATAATGGTCCGCTCCAACTCGCTCTCAAATCAATCCTTGAACCAAGGATGCCAAGCTTCTGCCTCACTCTCCCCTGATAGACGTGACCCTGTTGGTGAAGGCATGATAGGAATCTCTTTAGAAGATCGTGTCCACCGAATGGAAGAGTCTCAAAATGAGATGATCCGACTTTTATGAGGAACACAACAGCCACTACCGTGGAAAACACATCTCTCCCAAGATCGATCGTTAGCCGTGGGAGGTCAAAATATTAATCTCCTTGACACTGAAGTTCCTTCGCGTAGAGACCGTGATGCTGATCTCCATGACACTGCTAATTCTACTCATCCATCACGTGCAACTCAACCGACTGCTAATCCACCAATTATTGATGGTAGCTTGACACATTCTCGTCCTGTTGACCCCACTCATCATGTTATACATGCAGAATTACGATGCTTAATATAAGATGAATTTCACATTCAAGACAGAAATCATCATCTCCCTCACCGCGGCTTTGAGGAATCCTCACCTTTAGCTGAAGCTATTCTTCAAGTTCCTATTCCCGTGGGTTTCAAGCTTCCAAGCATTAATTCCTATGATGGGGAAACTGACCCACATGAACACATCGACCATTACAGGACTATCATGCATATCCAATGAGCTCATGACACTGCTAGTCTCTTTCCCCTACCCCTCAAAGGGCAAGCACGCACTTGGTTCTACTCCCTTCCAAGGAGATCCATCTGCATGAACTCGCCAAGATTTTTGTGGAGCTTCATTACAAACAGAGGATCATTAAAGATTCCTCCCATCTTTCTAGCATTCTTCAGAATGAGGGTGAATCACTTAATGAATATTTTGAGAGGTTCTCCTTAAAAACTCTCCAAATACCTGGAGTAGACCATAAACTATTAAGAGGAGTTTTCCTTGGAGGACTCCCGGCCTTTTACTGCCACCACGCGACATGGCATATGTCACTTAGTTCATCATGTGGAAGCATAAATCTTTGCCGATGAGGCTATTAATGCCCATCGTAAAGAATCAATCGAATCAAACAAACATACCTCCAACTGGAGGGCAACTAGGACAGTCATCACAAAAAATAATAAAATAATCATCAAATAATTAGGAAAATTGAAACAATCGCAGGAGGACCAATACTATCTAATCAAGTTCTCATTACCACCTCTGAAGAGCCAGAGTTAAAGAAGTCTTGTATTGATCATTCCATCACTTTTAATGAGTCGGACTTAGAAGGAGTCCATGTTTCTCATCAAGATCCACTTGTCATCAGCGTTGGGATCGGTGACCCATGCTATAATGTTAAGAGAATTTTGATTGACAATCGGAGTTCTGTTGATGTCTTGTTTTACTCCACATTTCTTAGCATGGGCCTGGTTAGGGAAAAGCTCCAACCCGCTGCATGACCATTATACGGGTTTGATAATCGCCCTGTGCATGTAGAGGGGACTATCACCCTTCCTGTTGTGCTTGGTGAATTTCCTCAACAAGTGACTCATTTAATCCAATTCATGGTGGTCAAGTCAGATTCATCCTATAACGCTATCTTTGGAAGGCCCCTCCAATCAATTTTTGGTGCAGTCACTTCAGTATCTCATCTCAAGATGAAATTTCCAACCCCCGTTGGAGTTAGGGTGGTCTATGGAAATCAACACATAGCACAATCATGCAATCTCAGACAAGCTCAACCACGCCTTTCTTTGACCTTCAGCATCGAAGATTTTAATTTTTGAGATGAAGGAGTACCCCAGAAAGCTTCCCCTGTCAAAGATTTTCTCTCTGTTGCATTATCAGATGACCGACCATTACGAACAGTGCAAGTTGGATCTCTGCTCTCAGATGAACAAAGGGAAAAATACATAGACTTCTTGAGCAGAAATCAAGACATCTTCGCTTGGAGTCCGACGGACATGCCGGGGGTCGACCCCAATGTGATCATGCACTCCCTTAAGATTAATCTGACATTCAAACCGATCATCCACAAGAAGCAAAGTTTTGCACCTGATCGCCTCCAAGCTATTGAGCAAGAAGTTAACAAGCTTCTAGAAGCGGGATTCATACGAGAGGTACATTACCCTACATGGCTAGCAAATGTTGTCATGGTTAAGAAAACAAATGGAACATAGAGAATGTGTATTGATTACACTGACCTCAACAAAGCTTGCCCGAAAGATAGTTTTCCTCTTCCTCGAATTGATCAATTGGTTGATGTTACATCTGGACATCAAATGCTCAATTTTTTGGATGCTTGCTCTGGTTATAATCAAATAAAAATGGACCCAACGGATGAAAAAACTACAGCATTTCAAACATATAAAGGTTTATACTGTTACCAAGTTATGCCGTTTGGGTTAAAAAATGCTGGTGCTACCTATCAACGCCTTATGAATAAGGTTTTTAAAGACCTATTAGACCGCACAATGAAGGTATATGTGGATAACATGTTAGTAAAAATCTTGGAAGAATCACAGCATATTTTTGACTTAGAAATATGCTTTAACCTTCTTTGACGTTATAACATGCGACTTAACCCGACCAAGTGTGCTTTTGGAATTACGTCGGAAAAATTTCTTGGATTTATGGTAACCCACTGTGGGATAGAGGCCAACCCTGAGAAAATTAAAGCTCTCAAAGATATGACTCCTCTGAAGAATATCAAGGAAGTTCAATATTTGAATGGACGAATTGCTGCATTATCCCGCATCTTAGCCCATTCTGGGGATAAATACTTATCATTCTTTAAAATATTAAAGAGAGCTAAAAAATAATAATTTCCAGTGGACTGATGAATGTTAGTCTGCTTTTGAGCAACTAAGGGAGTATTTAGCATCTCCACCCCTACTATCCAAGCCTATTCAAGGAGAGATGTTATACTTATATCTCATAGTCTCTTCCTAAGCTCAGTTTAGTGAGAAGTAAATGGGACACAATGACCAATTTACTATGTCAGCAAAATTCTCCCTGGCATAGAAAGTCATTATCCACTTGCAGATAAGGTGGCTCTGGCTTTACTTTTCTCAGCACAAAAATTACATCCATACTTCTAAGCTCACACTATCGACGTTTACACTCATTTACCATTAAGGGCCATCCTACAGAAACCAGAATCATCTGGGAGGTTAATCAACTGTTATGTAGAATTGGGAGAGTTTGATGTAAATTTTCTATCGTAGCCTGCTATAAAGTCTCAAGTACTCACAGAATTTATAGTGGAATGTACTGCCCCAACTCCATAGGAGATATCTGCTACTTGCCTTTCGTCTCCTCAATGGACCCTCTATGTTGATGGAGCATCAGGAAGTACTGGTGCTGGTGTGGGAATCTTACTTATTCCCCCCAACAGAATACCTTAGAGTATGGACTTCGCCTAAAATTTCCTGTAACTAATAATATGGCTGAATACGATGCTCTCATCACAGGGTTAAGACTCATCATTGACTGCGAAGCTCAAGACTTAGTGATCCACACTGACTCTCAGCTTGTCGCCTCCTAAGTTGAGGGAAACTTTAATACTCATAATCCTCAACTAGCACAATACCTCCACTTGGTAAAGTCTCTTCTTGCCCATTTCAAGACACATCAAATCATTCACATACTACGAGAGAAGAATACTCGAGCTGACGCTCTCGTTAAGCTTGCTACATCTGCTACTAGGGATCTATTTAAGAGAAGGCATCTTGAATAAATACATTTTCCTAGTATCCAAGGGTCATGGGTAATTCAAGCAATTAATAAGATAAAGGAACATTCTTGGATGGACCCTATCCTGTCTTTTCTACGAGAAGGAACCCTTCCTGAAGACCCAACTTCTGCAACTCGTCTCTAAAGATAAGCTTCAAACTTTACTATTATCGGAGGTGAACTATCCAAACAAGCTTTCTCTGGACCGTACCTCAAATGCCTCTCACCTTCAGAGGCTGATTATGCATTAAGAGAGGTTCACTCAGGGATATGTGGAGAACACCTAGGAGGAAGGGCGCTAGCCCTTAAAATTATAAGGCAAGGGTACTATTGGCCTACGATGAAACAAGATGCATTGGAGTTCACAAAAAATGTGCAAGTTGTTAGTTGCACTCTAACCTCCCTCACATGCCGCATATAGAGCTCTCATCCATTCAAAGCCCGTGGCCTTTTCCTCAATGGGGGATTGATATCATGGGGCCTTTTCCAATGGCATCAGGGCAACAAAAGTTTATCATTTTAGCCGTCGACTACTACACTAAATGGGTGGAAGCCGAACCACTCGCTAAAATCATGGAGGCAAATGCTAAACAATTTATTTGGAAAAATATAGTATGTCAGTTCGGTCTTCCTGTAAAGATCATCACTGACAATGGAACCTAATTTACTGGAAAAGTCTTTACGTCCTTTTGCAAATATCTTTGCATTCAGCTACTGCATACAGCTGCAGTGCATCCTCAAACTAATGGATAGATTGAAGCTACTAACAGGACTATACTCAAAGGACTAAAAACACGTCTTAAGAAGGCTGGGGGATAATGGGTTGATGAGCTTTCTAATGTTCTTTGGGCTTACCGCACTACATCGTGCACCCCGACTAGTGAGACACCATATAACTTGTGTTTTGGCACAGAAGCTATTATACCAGTAGATATCGGAGTTCCAAGTCCAAGAGTTCAACTATTCGATCATGACGGTAATGAAGAAAAACTCCGACATCACTTGGACCTACTCCCCAAAACTCATGGCGTGGCTCTACTTCAGACTGCTTCCTATCATCAAAGGGCAGCTCATCACTTCAACAGAAGAGTAAAACCCTGTCCCATATATATCGATGACTTAGTCCTACAAAGTCTCGAAGCTATAGGCAAAGGCCCTCAACGCAATAAACTCTCACCTCTTTGGGATGGCCCATATGTGGTTATAGCTACGGTAAAGCCAGGAACATTCAAGCTAAAGGATCTAGAGGGAAAAACTTTACCTCAAACTTGGAACACTGAGAATCTCCAAAAATATTATCAGTAATTGCTACTCCATAATTATTGCAATTTTTATTTTGTCTCGTTTGTTATTTCCTCTTTATGTAGCTGACCCCACTTAGTGGGATAAAGACTTATTTTTATTGTCGTCATTTCTTCTTGAAACTCATATCCGTGTTAAAATCATCATATGATTATATCACTGAACTTATCAGAGTGATGAATTTATAGCTTTTCTCTTACAAGCTTGTTTCTTCTTTATTTAATCCTCCCACTTGAGAAATATACAACTCACGTTGTATCTCAATCGGGGCCAAGGGGACTTGATCGGACCTCTTCCATATAGGTAAGAAGTCAAGTAACACTTTGGCTGATACCTAGGATAGGTCAAAAGGTCCTTGGTGCACATCCCATGATCTCTTCCATATAGGTTAACATCATCAAGTAACACTTTGGCTGATACTAGGATAGGTCAAAAGGTCCTTGGTAGACATCCCGTGACCTCTTCCATACAGGTTAACGTCATCAAGTAACACTTTGACAAATAAACTCAGATTGGTCAAAAATCCTCAGTGGATTCAATTCAACCTCATCCGTACAGGTTAGCATCATCAAATAATATTCCGACCAATTATCCCGGATAGGTAAAAACAAAACAAGAGCGTATCATTTAAAAAAAATCATTGGCGGCATTAACATGATGATATAAGAAAGAATCAAGATTCTGATACACACTAATAATAATACATAGATAAAAAAATGCATCTTCAAGTGACGCTACGTCATCTCAGTTGGTGATATCAACATTCTCCTCACCATAAGGAGATGCTCCCTTGGACTCACTCCCAACTCTTTCATCTCCTGAATCTGATGAAGAGTCTTTAGATACTTGGCTGGGAGATAGATTCTCAACACTAGCTCCGATCTTACGATGCACTAAGCGGATTCCTTTTAGGAACCCTCGGATGAAGCCCTCCTCTAAACATTGGTGCTCCAAATCCTTCACTTCAACATCAAGAATATGATTACGAGCTTCCTAGACATGGTCTTCGATTGTACTGTGATAAGACAAGGAGTTCTTAAAGACTTCCACTACCTTCAAGGAGATTTCATTTGCTTCCACTTCTAACATTATATGCTCCTTCTCATAAAGAAGATCTTGTAATGCTTTCTTCTCCAATTCGAGAGATCTCTTCTCCACTGCAAGTACCTTGAGTCTTTTCTCTTTTTGGCGAGTCTCTATCCTCACCTCAATAAGCTTATCATGAGTGCACTCCACCTCCTAACATTGGAGAGAAAGAGAAGTTGACATTACATGTTCAGCTCGCACTTTGATCCTCCAAAGTCACCACTTCTTTGGCCTTAACACTCATCTTTCTCTCATACTCGCCTTATAGATATTTTACCTTCACAAATTCAGTATTCCACTCATCTAAAGAGACACCCAAATGAGCCATCAGCCCTAATGTTTGAGTTACCTATAAAGAAAAAAAACCATCATGAATATTACACAAAAGAAAAGAAGGATGAAAAGAAGAAAAGAAGAAAGAAGAGAAGACAATGTACCAATTCATCTGCTCGTTGGCTCCCAATGCATATGTGATTTAACACCTCTTCAGGAATGTGCGGCTTCGAGAAATGAACTCCCCCATCATGAGTTGAAATAGCTAAACTCTCAGAGGCCAACTGAGGGTGAACATCTTCTTCGTAGATATCTGACGTAGTGACTTCAGTGCATGTCTTCTTTTTCTTTAAGGAAGAAACCACCACCCCTGATGGGCTTCTTAAAGAACCCTATGAATATGATGAGACCTTTCATCACTTTTACTTGACCTATTTAGCAAAAAGAATGAGATCTCCTTTCCTGGATGGAAAGGCCAACCTCGAACATTCTATCTTCAATTATATATTTGCTAATATGGCGAAACTCATGTCGTAAGCTTTCTACATCAGAAATATTAAGAGTTGCTAAGATCTCATTCTCTTTAATCAGCAATGGATCTAGAAGATCATTTAATCTTCCCCATCTCTCAGAAAGGTCCCACTCATTTTTCACAAAAAAGATTCTAGTAGACCAATTTTTAGAGGGATCCTGTGCTAAAAATTCTATTCAATTCTTTATAGTCCGATAAGAAACACGTCCCTGAGTATCACATGTGAATCTACACATTCGGCACAAGTATTTGATGTTCAAAGTAACACCCCGCTATCTAAAGAAGATAGTCAAACCAACGATGACCACTAAAGCTTGAAATGAAAATTGTGACAAAGCTACACCACATATTTTGAAGATCTCAATCAACTCGAGCCAAAGCGAATCGCAGTCCCACATAAAAAATCATCTCAGAAATAGTAAAGTACCCTAGTGGAGGTGAACGGGCTCGATCAGACTTTTTAACAATAATGGCCACCAACTCATTAGGGAAGTGAAATTTTTTGTGGAACACCATTAAACTATCTACTGTGATAGTGGATGATATACCATCTGAAGCCATCACATTATGGGTTTTCTTCTAGCCATCACCCTGTGAAAATATGTGATTAATAAAGAGAAAGAAATGACAAAAATCTGGAAATTTTGTGAAGCAGCTTACTTACCCCAATACTTGGGCGTATCCTTTTTTGACTCTCGCTCACGGATAGCTTGGGATAAAATTTTTCTCCTATGATATGATGAAAAAGATACACAAACATATGAGGAAAAAAGAGAGAGAGAGAGAGAAGATACTCCCCTTTAATGATGCTCAGAAATTACCTGCCAAACTTTTTGAGTCGTTCAAATGATGGTTCCTAGCTAACGCTTCTCCGCCACCTTAGCGGTTATCAACTGCCGAACCATCCATTGAAGTTTCAAGAAATTCAATTTCCTATAAGAAGATGTAGGAACTACGAGCCTTGATTGCCTCCAAACTTGGTCAGTCTGACAAGGGCAGTTAACGCCTCTTTCGAGGGAAAATTGAAGCCTCGCCATATGAATTACGAGCCTTGATCGCCTCCAAACCCGGTCGGTCTGATAAAGGCAGTCAATGCCTCTTTCAAGGGAAAATCAAAGCCTCACCGTATGAACTATGGGTCTTGATCACCTCCAGACCCGGTCGGTCCGACAAGGGTAGTTAACGCCTCTTTCGAGGGAAAATTGGAGCCTCGCCATATGAACTACGGGCCTTGATCGCCTCCAAACCCGGTCAGTCTGACAAGGGCAGTTAACGCCTCTTACGAGAAAACCGGAGCCTCACCGTATGATCTACGGGTCTTGATTGCCTCCAAACCCGATCGATCTGACAATGGCAGTCAATGCCTCTTTCGAGGGAAAACCGGAGCCTCGCCGTATGAACTACGGGCCTTGATCTCCTCCAAACCCGGTCGGTCCGACAAGGTCAGTTAACGCCTCTTTCGAGGGAAATCAAAGCCTCTCCGTATGAACTACGGGTCTTGATCGCCTCTGAACGACCCTCACCCAAGAAGAAGAAAAGTATTAGAGTAGTGGAGAAGTGTGCCTTCTCCCTTGGCCCTAGGGGGGTTTTTATAGACCCCCTATAGGGGCAAAATTGTCAAAAATTATTTAAAACCGCCAAAAACTGTCAAAAATCGCCATTTTCTCTCCGGAAGGCGCCACGCACCACATGACGCACATGCCAATCGCCATAAACATGGTTCACATGAAACCCCACCCGAAGCGCCAGACACCGACGCCGACTTCATGCCCGCCACCACGATGGGCGGAACCATCCATGGCTGGCTCGTAGAAGTTCCATGGGTCCGTAACCCTAAAATCTTGCGCCCGCGCGAGTCCATAGACATCCACGGCCCTACACCTACTTTCGTGATCATAACCTTGTGCTCCCATGAATATCTGTTCTCTCAAAATGTATGGTTAATGGACCCACAAATTTTATTGAAGGATTTGCTATTTTCAAGTATATGACATATATATTTTTGGATGATTGAGATAATGTCATCCAAAAATCGGGGGTAACTGATATGACATTGGAAATTCTACTAGTTGAAGCATGAATCTTGGTGTTGAAAGTAAACAAAACCGAAGTTGAAACTGGTCAAGATCAAGCACTTAAAATATCATTGAAAACTTTGAGATATCAGATAAATCCCTAAATAACCCTCAAACATGGAGGGTTTATAGTCAAATCGAGCGTCTCGACGAGCTAGATCTAACAAGCCTAAGATCTCACAATTCTGACTTTATTTGAACATTCAAATACTTAAAATACACCAAATGATCAAAGGAATCATTTTGAGTCATTCGATGAAGTGGAGTGGTTCAGATTTTGCATGTATTTACAGAGACTTCTCTCCTCCAATCTATAAATTACTCCTCATTCCTCATATGAGAGGACCCCCTAAGCAAGACAGAGGAGAGAGCTCTAAAGCTTGAAGATCCTCCAAGCACAATCGTGCCACAACTCAACGGTCTTCAACCACGCCACGCCGCCACGCCGCCGATCCTCGCCGCCAATCTCGTTCTCCATCATGAGGGCCTTCATCGCCGATGTCCCTCGCCGCTTACCATCATCTACCACTAACAATGCTACCAATTTAACGGACTACATAGTTGTTGTTCCTTCTCATATATAATTTTGTAATCCCATTATCGGAAAATTTTTACTCAAACAAATACATAGTGGAATATTTTGGCTAGTCCGTGATTTTTCCCTCTTTTCGAGGTTTTTCCACGCAAAAATTTCTAGATTTTTCTTATTCACTCTTTAAATACTGTGTGTTCTAGATTTTATAAGGAAGGCAAACTTTCACTCTACACTAGACTAATATAATATATATATATATATATATATATATATATATATATATATATATATATATATATATATATATATAAATATATATATATATATTCTATTTATTAATTTCTTTTCTTTTCTTCTAATTTTTTGCTCTCCCATGTCTTTTCCTCTAATGATGCTTTCCACATTGTGGCCCACCCTTTCAGAGTTTGTGACCCGCCTTCTTGGTCGCCATGGAATAAGGCTTGGAAATAGTTGAACTTTGTTGTGTTCCTGCCTGATATTACATATTATAAGTATAACAAAGACTGAGGCTGGGAGGAGGCATAAATTCATGGTGGACTTCATCGAGGAGTTATATGAAGAATAGAGCAAAAGAGCATGAGCTTTTGTAAATATAATATTAAGCTACTGAAAATATTCAAAATTGTGAACAGTAAGTTGAGTTAGACCTGCAATCAAAAGTTCTCTTCCATTTCAAGATCTACTTACTGCCACCTTTTAGTGAATCTAGGGCTTCCACGCAAAGAACTTGATGAGTGCTCCTGCGATTCTAATGAGCAAACAATTCTACTTAAAGATTTATTATTATATTATTGCAAAGTCTTAAGCCAAGGCATATTTGTGAAGGAATGTAATTATTTACTATTCCACAAATCCTTATCTATATCAACTTGGAAAAATGAAGTTGAATGGCCTGTAAATATATTACTATGAGTAATGCATATGATACATAGCTTCTTAGTCTCTATCTACATTTTTATATTTACTATCTCCCTTATTTATACATATATATATTGAATATATATATATATATATACATATATATATATATATATATATATATGTGTGTGTGTGTGTGTGTAAGAGTGTAAGATCCCTAACAAAAGTAACTAGCTATTATAATAAGATCAACCACATCTAGTTAAAAATGAATGGTCTAACAAAACATAATTAATTAAAATTCATTTATGCGTATTACAATATCTTAATTTTCTTAGTGATGTCATAAGATTTCTTTATCTTTGCGCTATGATTAAGAAAGTCATAAACCAAAAATTACTCCAAATTTAACATCTATTTCATTACACATTCTTTTGATGTGGACTTAATAATGACTATTTTATTTAATTGCTTTCCTTTTTAACTCAACACTTTCATCAGTAAAACTAAGGCATGTTCTATGCTCAATTTCTTTATTGCTCATTATTTAATATTCTTTTTTTTCCTTTTGTGTTCATTATATAAGTTTCATTTGTATTCCCTATATAAAGAACTTTCCTCAGGCCCTTATATGCCATGGAGTACAACTCTTCCCCACCAAACTATTACTAGTTTATTTAATGATCATTGAATCATTTTATTTTTTTTATAATATTCTGGAAGAGGAAAGAATAAGTGCCAAGGAAGGCAAAATATTATTATTATTATTATTATTATTATTATTATTATTATTATTATTATTATTACTACTACTTCTTGCTTCAGGAATATATAGGAAATGAGCCAAAGAAAGCACCTAACATAATTAACAAATTATTATTAATCCTTAAGAATTATCTTCACATCATATATAAAAACTACAATAAATTCAAATCACTAATGAGACTTCTTTGCCCCTTTTTCCACTGATTGCTAATTTGTCTCCTAGTATCATAAATGTAAAGCCCAACATTCAAAATGACTCAATGCCTCTACTTAGTCTTCCAAAAATTCTTCAACAATTAAATGCATATGTATTTTTATGGATAGACTCTCTTTTTTCGTTGTCATCTCCAATAGTTTTGAAATAACTGCTATTATTAATAAAGCTTCTTGTATTAAAAATCTCACTCTGGAAGTTGTTCTTACATCTCTTCAACAAACTAACTTGCCATCACTTATGATCATTTATAGGATGGAAGATGTTCTCCCGCCTCCCTCATCTCCTTAGTAAATTCATGATGCTATTACCATCTCTCTTGTTGCTTTGGCCAATAGAGTATAAAAAAGATTCAATTATAAGCATACCAAATCATTGTTATGTACACTTCAATATAAGAAAATTTCTTTGATTATTTTTTCATCCATACAAACATGAAATCAAACTTATCTAATCAACTAGATATCTTCTTCTTTTTTTTAGTTTCTCTAATTATTTTTCATCATTGTGTTCATTATTTCTCTTAAGTGCACCATATTTCTTAATAAGGATATATGACATTACTTTATGAAAAAACTTATTGTAACAACAACACTTCAAATAAAAAACAATGAGATACTAGTTTTAAATAAATATAAAGTCACTAAAACAAAAAAGAAGTCATTCATAAAAATATTTTCTTTAAAAAACTTTTGTGCACCTTTTGTATTGATATCTTAATCTCATTAGCTTCTAACTAATTACCAATTATTGCATCAATTAAAAAATATGTGATTCAAGATTAACAAGAGGGGAAAATTAATTTGGTTTATATATGAGGAATGAAAGTGGATTCATTATTTTAACTCACGTGAAACTTTTTATAACTTAATCTCATTAGCTTCTTTTATTGATATCTTAATATCATTAGCTTCTGACTAATTACCAATTATGCATCAATTAAAAAATATTTGATTTAAGATTAACAAGAGGGAAAATTAATTTGGTTTATATATGAGGAATGAAAGTGGATTCATTATTTTAACTCACGTGAAACTTTTAATAACCATATCCAATTCTTTTTTTTTTTTTGATCTATCTTCTCAAGTTTTTCATGGAAGAACATGCCAGATATTCATGTACAAACCATGATTCAAAACACATTTGAAATTTGTATAAATCAATGAGGCCTAAATTCATAACAATCTTAATCATGCATAACAAACATTAATGATATGGGGCCTATGAAATGGTTTTGCTCCACCCATGAAAAGTTTATTCTTTAAATAGGGAGCAAAAGTTTTTGTTTGTCCATTCATACCCCAAGCTTAGAATGATTTTAGGTATTTTTCATTGATTATACATCAAGATCTTTGATAAGAGAAATTGTGGCATTTCTTATGGATGGTTGATCTTTTTGGTTCTTACAAACAAATGATAAACTACTTTTGTTATTTTCATATCCCACTCAGGTATTAAACTAAATCTAGTTAGGGAACATTCCCAAAAATCATCTAACTTCTATTCTAGTTATTAGTTTGACACTGTCATTTAGAAAATGATGGATAATTCATTATATTTTTAATTTTAATGACAATTTAATCATTTATCAATGAAAATATTACATTAAATATCTATTATAAAAATAGGATAATATAAGCATTAAATCATTAATATAATAAAACTATTATTAAATTTTTAATTGAACATATAATTCTATTAGTTTATATAATATAATTATAATATATATTTAATGTGATCTATTTATCATTATATATATTTTTATTTTGATGATAAATGATCCAATTATCAACAAAATTTTAAAAATATATAGTGATTTCTTAATTATTTATAAATGTTAGTTGCCAGATTTCATAATTTTATTAGTGTTTTACTCAACTAATTATTATTACATTTCTCACTCCTATATTAATCATGTTATTTCCTTAATTTTAAGCGATTGGCATGATACTTAGCATTTTGTTCTAGAAAAATAAATGGATGATAGCATTTCTTTAAATAAGTTTAATTACTCACACATTGCTAAGTTCTGCTTGTCTTTGTAAGATGTATAGATATCAAGTCAAGTTCAAAAAACACATCTGAATTATGGATGACACTAACTACTATGCTTTTCACAGACTTGAGAGAATTAAAGAAGATTTATATTGCTCCAAAGTTGCATGCGTAGTATAATGGAATCCAGATAGCGAGGCTTCTGTAAAAGAACTATAATTATTTATGCATGCTTATTACCAGTAAGCTTGTGATTGCTTTAAGTGCATGAGAAGTTTCATCATGCATGCGCACTTATGTAAAGTGTTGTCATCGCTGCGCCACCTTTCGTGCACGAAAACTCAACTCCCCTTGAATTCTAGAAAGAATTATGTTTTGATTTTCTCATATAAATTTTATTAGAATGAGCATGATAAAAATTATTTCAAAATATTCTTATATGTATTTTTAAAATTATAGTAAAAATAGGCATAATGCATAGCATTAGTTTGGTTTGTTAGTAGATCAGATTTAGTTACATTTGAAAAATCTGAAATTAAGAATTGATATTAATATGAAAGTGTGATTTCTACTTCCAACTCCTCTAAAAATACTAAAAAAGAGTATGTGTGATAGTAGCATCTACTCATTGACTCATGTGGTTGAGCACAATAACATTCCAGGTACATTGTCATGAGATGTTGGAGAAGGAAACGAGGTTGACAATTGAAATTAAAAGCAATTAGGTTTTAGTTTTAATCAACTCATTTATTACTTCATAAAAGTTTCTTATTTTTAATGATTGAGTTATTTTCCACATATTTTTTTAAGTTGGAGATTTATTTCATATATTTTTTAAGAGAAAGTGAGTTGAAGATGAGTTATACAATGTTATTTGGTTATATTACGGCTAAACACACACACTATCTCTATCTGATCTCCCTCATTATTCAGCTTGAATTGGCTACAATGGAAACTATCCCAATAAAAAATTGATTTTTTTCTGAATGACCTTTGCACTTGAAGTCAAATAGAATCAGCTGTCCATATTTCCTTTATTCCACCAAGCAAAAGAATCCAGCATGCAAGTGAGATTCATTGCAACCTCTATGAACCAATAACAAGGTGAAAGACAAGCCAGATTGAACTCATCTCCTGCTCATTTTCTTATATTATCTTGTACAATCCATATGCCCTATACAAATCCTAAATCCTTAAAAAGGATCACACTATGCTAGGGTTTATGTGCACCCGCATTGAGTTGGCCAGGCGCCGACCACTATACAAAGAGATAAGCTTGAAGATATAGATATATAACACCATTGGTTTTTTTTCTCAGTACTTCTTACTCTATATAAGCTCTATCTTCAGCCTTCAAATATCCATAGTAACATATAGAGTGGAGAGAGAGAGAGAGAGAGAGAGAGATGAGGTCTTACAGAAAGAATATGAAGAGCTCCTCTTTGAGTTTGGGTGTGATAATTTTGTTTCGTGCATGTTTTAGGACAAGAGGTCAATTGAGAGCTGATTACTATGCGAGTAGTTGCCCTAATTTGTCTAAAGTGGTGTGGAGAGAGGTGTTTAAAGTTCTTTAGAATGAGATGGGTCCCTTCTTCTTCTCCACTTTCATGACTGCTTCGTGAATGTGAGTTTTTGTTAAGAACTACCTTACGGTTCAAGAAAATTAAAATCTTCAAGCAAATTTTTTTCCGGGAGATATTTTATCGCAGAGAAAAATAAAAAAATGTTGAGATTCATCCCAAGTAATTTTTTATCAAATTATTATGATATAATTTATTTCAAGTTATTAAATTTATTTTAAAACAAATATAATACATAAGTACTCATTGATTTTTAATAAATTATATTTATCTTAAAATAAATTTATTGAGTTTGAGATCTATATATTTTTATTAAAATTTGGTCAATTTATTCAGATCCAAAACTTTTTCAAAAAATTGTCAAACGCTCACTTACTTTGTTTCTCAAGCTCCTGACTGCATCGTTGTTGATCTCTTGCAGGGCTGCGATGCTTCAATCCTCTTAGACGGAAGCGACAGCGAGAAATTTGCTGCTGCCAATCTAAACTCTGCAAGAGGGATTGAAGTGATAGATGCCATTAAAGCTGCAATCGAGAATGAATGAGCGGAACCGTCTCTTGTGCTGATATAGTTGCCATCTATGCAAGGGACTCAGTTGTTCTGGTATCCATATAATATTAATTCCACAACTCAGTACTCAGCTTTCTTGTTCAACTCATATCATAGATATCTATTTTGTTAGTTTTTAACAAAAAATTTCTTCTTTTCTCAAACAAATAAAAAAAAATCTTTTTGAGATATCTTTTCTAGATTTCTGAATTTCTATTATCGCTCTTTACCATCCATCACTAGTCTTATAGAAAGTGGTGGATCTACCAACTGATTAGGAAGAGAGAATTTGGTACGGAGAAGAACAACTTCTATAATAATAGTATTATCAGAAACAACAACACCTCCATTTATTGTTGTAACAAATACATGGAGAGATTCGAGCTTCATGAATCTGAATCACACTAGTTTGTAAATGAGAAATATTTTCCTCTTTAGTGGCTAGAAAGAAAGCCTTACAAAGGAGAAGTTGGATGATTGTTATTGCCCAATTAACATTTTTTTCTAGTATTTAAACAAATTTAATCTCAAATTCATATATATAATACATAAGCTTAATATTAAAATAAGTACATTTTAAAATATAATTAACAAAATAAGTATCATGAAAAGAAATTTATTTTAGATATAGTCATCCCTTTAAGGGGCGACTTGCATGCCACGTCAAATCCGACATGGTAAGGTAGTTGTGTCTGAATGGGACGAGAGCTAGTCACCCAATAATCTCGTGACTAGCTCTATAAGTCTGCAGGCTAGTCGCCCATTAATTGTCGACAAATTATTTTAAAAAATTGCCATATGGTATTTGTTGATTTAGGGAAAGCATGTGTTAAAGTTTCGAGATAAGATTTTATGGAGAGTTTTAGAAATAGTAGATATTACTAGAGCTATATATACTAGAGCCATTACTTGGGTCCAAAGACATAGAGGATTAACAATAACTTTTTCTATTTCAATTGGATTACATCAAGGATTGGTTTTAAGCCATAATCTTTTTGCTGTATGTTATGGATGTTGTTACTATGTATGCAATACATTTGTTAAGAGAATTGATGGAATAGTATAGAACTATGTATATGTTTTAGGATTGTCATCAAGGATATGTATCCGAGAGCTATTACTTGTGTCCAAACACATAGAGGAATAGTCATCAAGGATATATATGCTAGAGCTATTACTTGTGTCCAAACACATAGAGAATTACCAAAATAGTGCAATGTAATAAAAATCCAAGATAAGTAAGATTACAATATAGAAAAAATGATACATCTCCGATAGTACAATAAAAAAATATATACATGAATCAATGTAGTATAGACACACAGACCACACTATCCTAAACAGCTAACACCTCCATCATCTACGTGGAATCACACCACTCTTAGGTGTATATAGATCAGATGCACGTAGTGGATGATCACGCAGCTCATGGTGGCCATCCAATGCAAGATCTTCAGAAGTCTGTACAAGATAGTTCTGTGATGGGAAAAAAAGTGATTGTGACGCATAGGTAGGCTGGTACATAGAAGGACCTGGCTCAACATATGTAGATGGTGCGGCGCTCCAATCATGTTGTGGGACATCCTCTGTAGGCTCTGGTCTATAAAGTGTGTCGCAACCTCAAGTCTCGTGATAGCACTGCACTCTATCTACAGCCCCTAACTCATGCTCATCTCAGCACAAGTAAAAATATGTCCTAAATTGCCAAGATGTGCTTTGATTGCATGAAAAATAATGTTTGAAATTAGCCTCAAGTAAGTATGTTACATATTGAATTTAGCAGAATACTTATGTAAATACTTACATATATGCGCTCCACAGGTGCTCTGGGATATTAAGCAGTGGGAGGATCTACCGAGGCGGCTAATAAATAGAGAGAAGCTTAAGATCTAAACCAGGACATATACTGATTGATAGTCAATCTCTCCTCGTCTTCATCCATGCCTTCAACTACGTAATCCCTCAACCTCTCCCAAGCAGTAATGTGCACCTAATGGTAATCAACCTAGTCTACATCTACTTTTCCTCGACCGTTGATCCTTTTGAAAGTAGGGTCTACAGGTGCCACATAAACTCTGGGTATAAGTTCAAATTGTCTCAACACTCAATCAGGTAGGTACCACTCTGCCCTCTTCTAGATGATGAGCGGGACTTGTGATAACCAAATATCGGAGCTTGTTAAGCATACATTTGATAGGCGTTGCATGATCTGCTCAGTGTATGGCTTTCAAATCACTTATACATATTAAAAATTATATTAAAATATGTATACACATTATAGAAAGTAAACTTAACAACTACTTTGAAAGTCATACCTGTGTATATAGCAGACCATCCAGCTCATTCCTATATATTACCATGTTCGTCATTGGCATCTAGCGAACATATCGCTTGTTCCACCTGTTCGCACAACACATTAGTAACAAACATATAAGCATAAAGTTAAAATTGTAGGAATTAATGTTTACCTCAATCCAATGCTGAGCCCATCAAGATCACTCGGATACGGCACATGCAGGGTCGACCTCCCCACATAAAGGTGCTCCCAAGACCATATCTACATAAGGTGCAGGAAACTAGCCATATTGCCCCTCGTGGGCTTAGTAGACTCATACAACTCCATGTACAAGTGTACTAGAATTGCTCCCCCTACGGACAATGTATTGAATGTATCTAGGTCCTCAAGTAGTGGAAGATAATGCAGATGGACCTCAAATCTTGACATGTCTGGTAGTAGGAAGCTTCCAATAAGAAACAGATATAGACATGAACATTTCTGTTGAACTCCTCAATGCTCAGATGGGCATACGAGTCCATATAAAAAGAACATCTAAGCCACCTCAGAGGCATGCGCTACCGTGCTTGACCTATCCGAAAAGTTGATGTGATGTTTGGGCTAGTCAGATCATGGTACACCACATCTGGTAGGGGATGTCGTCCCAACAGCTCATCGCCATAATTTGGCCAGCTCTGCCACCTCCTCCCCTCACCAACCATGGTTAGGCCAATAATAGGTGGCTCATCAACACATAAGCCCGGTATCATTGCTATGTCCTATAGGGGGATTATCATCTCACCAACACGGATGGAAGGTATTGGTCTATGGCGCAGATAAGTTTGATTCTGGTGAGTTATAGTGAAAAATCTTTTCATAAATAATGCAACTAAGTTGTAGTAAATAGAATCAATACTTGAATTGACAAATCACATGCACATTTAAGAACACCATTGAAACATTCCATTATGTATTAATCATAGTTCCATAATGCATTCCACCATCATGCAGTAATGACCATCTAACTGGGTCTCGCTCCACAAGCCATTTGTGCACTTATTCTTTTACATTCTTTATGTCTATCTTATAGCAATTAAACTCACGCATATCATCAGTGTTTCCAACCATATACATTTTTTATCATAGAAACTCCACATCACTAATTCCCAACCTACGTGTCACATTTTTGAAATTCTCACGTAGATGTCGCAAGAAATGCCTGTGAGCACCCCAATGAAAAATTTTTCTACACCCACGCAACAAACCAACATGTTTATCTGATATTATACACAGATTGTATTTTGCTGACATAATAGGTGATAGCTCTTGTAAGCACACCAGAAAAAATTGTTAAGATTCATTTGACTCATATTCAACCACAACAATGCAAGAGGAAATAAACTATTATTTCCATCTATTCTAAAGTCAATAATGTACCCACGGTACTTGCCAAAAATATACCATCCAAGCTAAGGGCAGTATGGTAACTGCCCCAACTCAAAATAGAAGAGCCAAATGCCCAAAACAATCATTGGAATCATTGTCTACGCTATCGATTATGTAGACTATACCTGTAAAGTGGAAGAAATTGCTTCTATAAAGACGTTGAGAGTCCTATAAGGCTCTTCCTAACCCCCAAAAATTGTCTTTTGTTCCTTACGCCTAACATCTCAAGCCTTCATGTAAGATACTTTAACATAAAATTTTGATTCTATTCTACCTATAATCTCACTAGGTTTCAGATCAATTTGATGTCTGATTACAGGTATAATGAAATAAGCAATAAATTTGGAACTGCAGTGCTGATGACCACTACCTATCACTATATTGATACACCTGTGGTCATCTCCAACTCTAGAGATTCTCCACGCACTCCCGAGATCCTTATTGCAGCTACAATGCAAGCACCAATTACATGCTCTATCATCACTATCGTGATGTACACATATCACAGTATACTTCTTCTAGTTTGAGGTGATTGTTTGAAATTGAATATTTTTAACTATACACCAACCAATAACATCAAACAAAAGGCTCTTTTTACTTGTGAAACACATTCCCTCGAAAAGATCCCCTTAGATTTTAGCATCATCTGATAAGACATTTTCATCAGATGAATCAATGAAGTAAATATCATTGTCTCATTCTCTAGTGGTTTGACACATCCAGACATACTCATTATTAGTAAACATTTCACATTCACTCTCAATATTCTAGAATAAATATTTCTTTTAAGATCATTACTACATTACCAACCAACCCACCGGTGAACAATCATCATCACTAATATCCTACTAAGAGTCACTACTTGAGCCACTACTCATAGTCTCGTACGCATCATCACCACTCTGAGACACATATGGTTCCTCTAATTGATAAATAACATTATGGATCTGAATTCCATGACATACATTAGTAATACATACATCACCATGGAAAATTAATAGTGTAAGTAGGGAATGATAAGCAAGGTATTACACGGGAATCATTTCGTCAAAACTACTCAGATGATGAAAGCCTGTTTGGGTCAATGGTATATCGGCCTTAACCGATCGGTGATATGGATGCAACGTTATCATCTTCAACTCAAACTTCACCATCGAAATAAGACACTATAAATCATATCCACCCTTGTGACGGACTACTTGAGAGTGTGTGAGCTCACAACCCTTAGAAGGACTACTAAGGAAGAAACATGATCTCCAAAATGACGACTTTATAGAGGTCGACTTCAACTTATCTCTTCGCTTTGCTTATTTTAAATCTACAAGTTAGATCATTCATAACTTTTCGCTTATTTCTTTGCACTTATAAGATTGATCTCTAGTTTGGTTAACATAACTTTAATTAAAATCTTTTCAACTTCTGAATTCATAATATTATTCTCAAGTATTGTGCATTCATCATTACTCTTGTGAGGATTTAAGAATTATCGATGTAATAAACATCATATCATAAAAAGCACACCCTTGTCCTACATCATATTTGGTATCGAGCAAGTATGTTTCTCTTTGGGAATATCTTGTTTAGTATTGAGTTTTAATTTTGCATTAGAGTAATCTTGTAATTCATTGTTAAAAAAAACAAACAAAAGTTTTATCTAATTAGGGCATTTACTTACTTTTTAATCGTGACTTTGATTTCATTACATTGCATATTTTTTAAAAAAAAATAATTAATTAAATATTTGCTTATATTAAAATTTTTAAAAGAATATCATCATGTCAACTCGTAGTGGTCTTAGATATCAAGATCAATCCTTAGATGAAAAACATGATTCCTATGAATTTTTACTAGAAAAAATAGAAAAGCTTTTATGCACCAACAAACCTTTAATGAATTCCAAAAAATATTTGAAGCCTTAGAACAAAAGTTGGTAGGTTACAACACATTCCTAAACTAACCCAATCCTAGAACACCAACTTGAAGAGAGATTAGGTCATCCTATATATCCCGTTCCTCTTCCTCTCCCGCCTCATCCACATTCTCCTATTAGACCCTGTTATTACCCTAGGAACAACTTTAATGAATATCTGAGTTTGATGAGGTACTTACCCACCTCATCGAATAGGAAGACAATTAAGACGAGATGAAGATTATGCTCATCGAACTCCTTATGAGCATTATCCTCGACATTACGAAGAGCCATTATCTAATTTTGTTGCTCCTCGATGTACACTTAGAGAACCTGATGATGATGATATTTTAAAATTGACCCACCTACTTGATGGTGACTTGATTCTAAAATTTTCTTAGATTGGTTAGTAGATGTGTGATTGGATGCCCATGTCAAAAAGAAAGACAAGTTCATTTTGCCGCATGAAACTAATTGTTCATGCTAAGACTTATTGGATTAATCTCACACAAAAATATCAACGATTAGGACAACCACCTATTGCATCTTGGGATGAGATGAAAGAAATTTTAAAGCAAAATTATGTACCATTAAATTTTTATGATTAACTTATGGATGAAAACAAGGATCTTTAAGCTGTTGTTGAGTATATGACACGGTTTGATGAATTGATGACCCATTGTGATGAGAGGATCACCGCACCGCAATCTCTTTAGATGCAGGTTTGATGTTCATAATGAAATGAAAACCCGAGAAATTTATTCTCTTGAGGATGCATTTCGAGTGGAGACTCAAATTGAACAATATCTTAGATCACAACATTATAAGCGATTCACAACTTCATCTACAAACAACTCTCAATCGCGTGTTACCCCTCCTACCTTAGCAGTTCCTAAAGGACTTAGTGCAACAAAAGGAAAAGCTTTAGTGGGATCATCTAGTTCTAAGACTTATAGCATTACTTGTTTTACATGTGGTAAAATTGGTCACTATGCAAGTACTTATCCTCATCGAAACTTACACTTAGATTATGAAAATGAGGATCAACAAAATGAAAATAATGATAATCAAATTGCAGTTGACCCTTGTGAAGAAGCTAGTGATGCAGAAGAAGCATTATATAAGTCTCATATAGCTATTATGCATTGTGTGTTAGCTACCCCACGAGCTAATATTGATTGGAGGCGCACATCAATTTTTCACACTTATTTTAAGAGTGGTGAAAAGGCGTGTAAGTTAATCATTGATAGTGGCAGCTGCATGAATGTTATTGCTACCTCTGCTTTAGCTAGGAAGAAGCTCACCCCAGAGACCCACCCACAGCCTTATAAGGTTGCTTGGGTAGATATGACCTCTATCTCTATATCTCAATGTTGTCTTGTACCCATTCAATTAGGAGGATATAGTGAGAAAATTTGGTGTGATGTTCTTCCGATGGATGTTGCTCATATACTTTTAGGTAGACCTTGGCTTTTTGATATAGATGTCACAAATTATGGGCGATCTAATACATATGCTTTTAATTTTCAAGGTAAGAGAATTGTCTTAAATTCAGCTAAGCCTAAAGAGGTCACTCCACTTCAACCCCAAAATTCTTCTCCTCCCATAGAAAAGAAATCCCTACATATTATTAATAAACGTCAATTTCAATAAGAGATTAATGGGAATATCATTTTTGCATTAGTTGTCCTAACCTCTGAAAATCAACCTTGTGTTAAATCATTCTCATCTGAAGTACGTGAACTTTTATTGGAATATCAAGATATTTGTCCCGAAGAACTTCCTAGTGAGCTTCCTCCATTAAGAAGTATCCAACATGCCATAGAGCTAATTCTTGGATCATCACTCCCAAATTTACCACATTATTGTATGAACCCAAATGAACATGTGGAGCTAAAATGACAAGTTAATGATTTATTAGCAAAAAAATTTATTAGGGAAAGTTTATCTCCATGCGCAGTGCCTGCTCTTCTTACCCCAAAGAAAGATGGTACTTGGCGTATGTGTGTAGATAGTCGTGCTATAAATAAAATCACTATTAAGTTTAGGTTCTCCATACCTAGACTTGATGACATGTTAGATATGATGGCTGGATCAATAGTTTTCTCTAAAATTAATCTTAGAAGTGGATATCATCAAATTCTTATAAGAGAAGGTGATGAATGGAAAATAGCATTCAAGACAAAAGATGGTTTGTATGAATGGCTAGTAATGCCTTTTGGATTGACTAATGCTCCAAGTACATTTATGCTAGTGATGACTCATATCTTATGGTCGTTCTTTGGAAAATTTTTAGTTGTGTACTTTGATGATATTTTAATTTTTAGTTAAACTAAGAGCGATCATGAAAAACATTTACGACAAGTCTTTGAAGTGCTACGTAAAGAAAGACTACATGTTCACTTAAAAAAATGCTCATTTATGATGTCTTCTAATCTTCTTGATTCATTATTTTTTGTGATGGCATCTGTTGATCCCAAATTATGGTTATTCAAGAGTGGCCTACAACCACAATTCATGATGTACATAGTTTTCATGGGTTAGCCACATTTTATCGAAGGTTTATTCATGGATTTAGCACTATTATGGCCCACATAACTCAATGTCTTAAAAAAGGAAACTTTTTTTTGGAAAAGGCATGCCTTTTCTAAAATTAAAGAACTTTTCCACCATTATTGAAATTGCCAAATTTTGATAAAGTATTTGAGGTATCATGTGATGCTTCTGGAGTTGGTATTAGAGGTGTTCTTAAATAAGAAGGTCATCCTATTGCATTATTTAGTGAAAAATTAAAAAGTCGTCAGCGATATTCCACATATAATCGTGAGCTGTATGCTGTCATCCAAACTTTACGTTATTGGCAACATTATCTTCTTTCATGAGATTTTATATTTATTCTGATCACGAAGCGCTTAAATATCTAAACACCCAAAAGAAACTTCTCGTCATGCAAAATGGTTTCAATTTCTTTAAGAATATACGTTTGTTCTTAAACATAAATCGTCGAGAATAAAGTTGTAGATGCCTTAAGTAGAATATGCACATTATTAAATACCATGAGTGTGAAAGTTCTGGATTCAAAAGGTTAAAGATGATTATCCTAATTGTAAAGATTTTCAAAAAATTTTTGAATCTTTGAAATTTGATGTTTCAATTAATAGTCTAGATTATCAAATACGAGATGGCTATCTCTTTCGTGGCACACAACTATGTATCCCAGATTCATCACTTCGAAATTTTATTATTGAGGAAATTCATTCAAGAGGTGTGTCTGGTCATTTTGGTTGTGATAAGACAATAGCTATGATAGAGGATAGGTTCTTTTGGCCTAGTCTTAAGAAAGATGTTGCTCGTATCATTGCCCAATGTCATACTTGCTAAGTAGCAAAAAGTGAAAAATAAAATTATGGTCTATACACACCACTCCCAATTCCCCACAAACCATGGGAAGATCTTAGTATGAACTTCATCTAAATATTACCTTGTACTGTACAATATTTTGACTCTATCTTAGTAGTTGTTGATCAATTTTCTAAAATAGCACACTTCATTCCATGTTATAAGACATCAGATGCATCACATATAGCAACAATTTTCTTTCATGAGATAGTTCGCTTACATGGACTTCCTAAGACAATTGTGTTTGATCATGATGTAAGGTTTATGAGCTATTTTTGGAAAACTTTATGGAAAAAGCTTGGCACAAAACTCTTATTTTATACAGCTTACCACCCTCAAACAGATGGACAAACGGTTGTTGTTAGGAAATTTACTTAGGTGTGTGGTGACCGATCATATAGTTGGGACCTAGTTCCTCCTACTGCAGAGTTTGCTTATAACAGTTCAATTAATAGGTCAACTGGTATGAGTCCTTTTCATATTGTAATTGGTTATGATCCAAGAAAACTGATTGATCATGTTGAATTGCCTATAGTATATAGATCTAGTACATTTGCATCTTCACTTGCACAAAGCATGCATGATTTACATCACAAAATTCAACAAAAACTTACTCTAAGTTATGATAAATATAAAGCTAATGTTGATGCACATAGACGATATGTAAAATTTAATGAGGGAGATTTGGTTCTTGTTAAAGTTAGACTTGAGAGATTTCCAACTCGAACTCTTAAGAAATTAACTCTCAAGAGATCTGGTCCTTATAAAGTTGTAAAGAAGATAAATGATAATGCTTATGAAATAGATCTTCCAATGAATGTTGGGATTTCTCCAATATTCAATGTATCAAATTTAACGTTGTAACATGGGCAAGCCATGGATAATGCTATTCCCTATAAATAGTACTGACATGCAGGTTCATACTTCATCACCGACTCTCTCGCTTAAGATCACATCGTCCAGATCAAATTTTAGAAGACTAGATTATCATCACATATGATGGAGACACTCAAAGGTTTCTCGTTCGTTGGAAAGGTCTTTCTCCACTTGAAGATTCATGGCTTACATTTGATGAGTTACATCAACTAGACTCTTAATTATTACAAGAGTACTTGGATTTTCATTCTCTAGAGGATAATCCTTAAAAGCGGATGTGCTGATGCAGGGCATCATCATCGTCGTCGTCGACATCATCATCATAAAGCTTAAATTCATGATTGAGCTTTTTTTTATAATTTAAGTTATGTATTATTGGGCTTTTATATTTTGTATATGTCTTGAGCTTATATGTATTGGGCTATTCTTATGTCATGGCCCATGAGTCATTCTAGTAGGTATGACATTTTGGGTATGATAATGGTGGGTTTGATAATGGTGATAGGTTTGGTGGTAGGTGAGTTGTAGTTATTTGGTTTAGTTTGAGTTATGAGGCTCTTGTAATGCTTGATACTTGGATTTTAAATAAAAGTTATCTTCTTAAATTTATTTTACTATTCTTCTGTGTGCTTTCCTCTTGAGTGACAGACTACTTGAGTGTGTGAGCTCACAACCCTTAAAGAAGGACTTCTAAGGAAGGAACGTGAACTCCACAATGACGGACTGTTTGTAGTGGTCAACTTCAACTTATCCTCACTTCGCTACTGGTTATTTTAAATCTGCTATAGGTTAGATCATTCATAACTTTTCAGTTATTTCTTTGCACTTATAAGATTCAGATCTCTAGTGTGGTTAACATAAATTTAATCAAAATCTTTTCAACTTCACTAAATTCATAATATTGTGAATGTGCTCAATAGTAGTGTGCATTTATCATTACTCTTTTGTGAGGATTTAAAAATTATCGGTGTAATAAACATCATATCATAAAAAGCACCCTTATCCTACATTAGTGATTAGTGTAGATTTGCCATAATGATTGTTGAGCTTCATGTTTTGAATTAAAATTTTTTTGAGGCTCACTTTTGGCATAAATTTCTATAAATTATGATCCAATTACTCAATATCATTTCTTATACTTTTTTTTATTTGGTCTTTTAATTGGTACATAGTTAGTTAGTTGAGTTAATATGTTGCCTCCATGTAATATTCAAAATCAATATTCATGTCAAATTCCCATTGATATAATTCAAAACCTGACTTTTTTAAGTGTTAAATATATTTACTTTTTTTGTTTCAAATAAATGCATCCAAATTTTCTTTCCAAGATAAAATCTAGATATTGACATGCGATATAACAAAAATTAACTCCATTAACTTCAATTGATGTTGAACCAAATTCTACATGTATATTATCTAAGTCAAAATATTTGAGTTGAATTTGACTAAATTCAAATCCGACTAATCTAACCCACTTATTATATAAATCATGCAATTTCATAAATTGATATAGTCCAATTATGATTCATTTAACCTAATAATGTACATGCCTTTAACATAGTCTAGTTAACCTAAACTTTAATAGTAGTCAGATGAATTTTAAGTTATTTGGGTCAACTGAAATTTAACCAGACGAATAATCAAATCTACATACTTGATTGAAACTCGATTTAAAAGTAATTGTCAACCTAAACTTAAATTTTCTGAGTTGGGTTGTCCTGTAAGGTCATTTATTAAAGCTCCTACCTTCGGGTTGTGATATTATATCTCATGATTTTGAAGAATTTTCTATCAAAAAATATTTCACATAAATATAATGAATTTTTTTTTAATAAGGTAATGTTTAAGAGCATATGCAATAAGGTAATTTAATTTTTTTCACCATATTCTACAAACTCCAAAGCTCTAGCTCATTTTATTTTACTTTTTGCATATACATTTTTTTTATTCAAATGGAAGCAATTTAATCAGATATAAAATGCTAAGCATTTTATGTAACTACAAGCAGTGGTCAATGTATATTTTGTAGTAAGAATTGATTGAATTTATGCAATAAAATTTTAATAATTTTTTTTCACATATATTTTTAACTAGTCAAAATTGAAATTTTCAAAGAAATGGTTGTATTTTAGTTGTGTTCATGTGCAGTATTCAATTATTTCAGTAGTGGCATTATACTCCATAATTCAAATTTTAAAATTGAAATTTGAAAAGAAATTGAAGTTATGGTCATATTTTTTTACACTTCTCCTTTAAATAAGGGTATGATATAGATAAGTTTGAACCTCTTTTTTATGATAAAATTTAAGAGTTAAAATATAAATTTCATATCTATGGAAATTAATCGCAGGATGTTTACAATAACATCCAAGATCCTTATCAACTGAGCTAGCTAGCACCGTTAGCTCTTCTTTGGGAGAAAACCATTCACATTAACCCTAAGTAAGTACAATAGTTCTATACATTGTATTGCCAATGCCAATCTTAATTCACTTTTTTAAGTTTCTAAATAACCACTTTGAGCTAATTATTTTACTAGTCTTGATTCATTAATTTTACTATCTGGTGCCTCTACTTCAATTGTTGCATGTGTAAATTATCATCTATTATTTATTTTTGCTTTTTTTTATTTTGTTATTCTTACATTCGATTCTCCTTTTTCATTATATATATATATATATATATATGTATATATAATACTTTTTATCTTTATTATTAAAAGCTAATTTTTATAAGATATTGTAGTCCTATAAAAAGATTAGGAACAATTAAGCTAAAACTTTCTTTTCATTTTTATAAGATATTGTAGTCCTATAAGATATGTGCAAAGGAAAGCAGTTAACATCAATAAAAAATTATTATTAATCCTAAGAAAGTCCAATATTCAAAATGGCTCGATGTCTCTCCTTAGTCATCAAAAATCTATTCAATCTCAAAACACATATCTATTGTTAAGGGCAGTCTTTTTTTTGCCTAATAGTATTAAAATTGATGTTATTGCTGATAATCTCACTCTAGAAGTTGCTCTCACATCTCTTCAACAACTACCTTGTTCTCACTTATGCTCTTTCTTATGATGGAAGATATGTTCTCCCACCTCCCTATTCTCCTTAGTATAATGATATTTCTATCACTCTTGTTACTTTAGTTGGTAGAGTATAAGAAAGATTCAATTTCATGCCAACCCTTAATATAAGTCTTTTCCAAATTATAACCATGTCTCATGAACTAAGGAAAACTTGTGAAATCAAATAAATTCTATTTCCCTTATTATTTTTTCATCCTTGTGTTCATTATTGCACTTGAGTGCATAATTTTTTTTAATAAAGATTTGTGATATTACTTTATGAGAAAACTTGTTATAGCACCCATACTTTAATAAGAAATAATGTGATCCTAATTTTAAATAAATATATAATCACTAAAACTAAAAATAAATCATTCATGGAATATTTTCCTAAAAAACTTTTGGGATCCTTGTGTGATGAAATCTTTATTTCATTATCTTTTAATTATTTACCGATTATGCATTCAATATAATAAAATATGATTTAACATTATAAATGGGGAAAATGTAACTTGTTTTAGAAATAAGATATGAAAGAAAATCTATTATTTTAACTCCTATGAAACTTGTAGTAACCATATCCAATATTTTTTCGTTGATCTTACCATGTTTTCCATAGAAGCACATGCTAGATATACATATATCCAAGATGATTCAAAACATATTTTGCAGTTTCAATGAGGCCTAAATTCATAGCAATATTAATTATGCATAACTTACATGAATTATTGGGAGCTAAGCAATGGTTGTGTTCCACCCATAAAATGCTGTACTTTGGAGAGGGAGCAAAACTTGTACTTATCCATTCAAACCTAAACTACTATCAATAATTTCAAATTATAATGGCACTAGAAGATATTCTTAAACTTTATTATTTGAAGATTGATATAGTGTATTAAAAAAGAATAGAAGTTGGGAAAGCATGAAAAACTCTTCTTCTATGAGAGTATCTTAATCTTCAAATAATGAGAAAATAAAAAATATAAATTATACAATATTTTTAGAAGAATAACTTGCCATTCTCCAAAATAATGAAATAAGAAGGCATGCTTCTAATAGTGAGGTAAGATAAACTATATGCTCTAAAGTCTAATGTAAAGCTTCCAAATGTTTGTATTACTATTCTTTAAAAGTAAATTTATTTTGGGGTCCCATATTTCATATTTGAATTGTCACATTTGAATATATTTAATTGATATATTAAAAGTAATGCAAGATTTCTATTTTTTCAAGAGGAACTCATTATCACATTTGTTGACAAAGTTAACAAGTTGACTTAATTTTTATAAGAAAATACAAGTTTGTTATTTGGGTATCTAGACCAAACTTGAATGCCATTTTTTGTCGTGTATAAATCAGTAGGTACTTTATTATATGTCGTATTCATCTCTTTTAACAATCAAACAAATTGTTTAGGTATTCTTTAGGCTGATAAAAAAATTATTTCAGTATTAAGTATTTATACTATAATAAAAAGCTTAGAGTGAATAGTAGATTTCTCTAAAAGAGCTTCAAATATCATTTTCATACCTTTTTATTTGGTTTTCATTTGATAGCACATAATTAGTTGAGTTAATAGTATGTTCGTTGTCTCCATGTAATGTTTCAAAGTAATAATCATGCCAAAATTCTCTTGGGTATAATTCAATCCTAACTTCATTTAGTGTTAAATATATATATAATTTTTATGTTTGAAATAAAAGCATTCACACTTTCTTTCCAAAATAAAAGCATGCTACTTCAATGGGTTTAAGCTGAAGTGAACCCATGCTCAATTTGTTTATTATATAAGTCATATTATTAAATTTGAATTTAACTATAATATCTTCTTCTTTTTTTGTTAGTTTCTCTATTTATTATTCATCCTTATGTTCATTATTTCTCTTAAGTGCACCATATTTCTTAATAAGGATATATGACATTGCTTTATGAAAAAACTTATTGTAACAACAACACTTCAAATAAAAAATAATGAGTTACTAGTTTTAAATAAATATAAAGTAACTAAAACTAAAGAGAAATCATTCATAAAAATATTTTCTTTAAAAAAACTTTAGAGATCCTTTTGTATTGATATCTTAATCTCATTAGCTTCTAACTAATTACCAATTATGCATCAAATAAGAAATATATGATTTAAGATTAACTAGAGGAGAAAATTAATTCGTTTTAGATATGAGGAATGAAAGTGGATTCATTATTTTAATTCAAGCAAAAGTTTTAATAACCATATCCAATTCTTTTTTTTTTTATCTTCTCAAGTCTTTCATGGAAGAACATGCTAGATATTCATGTACGATCAATGATTCAAAACACATTTGCAATTTGTATAAATCAATGAGGCATAAATTTATAACAATCTTAACCGTGCAAAACAAACATTAATGATATGGGGTCTAGGAAAGGGTTGTGTTCCACCCATGAAAAGTTTTTTCTTTAAATAGGGAGCAAAAGTTTTTGTTTGTCCATTCATACCCCAAGCTTAATTTTAGGTATTTTTCATTGATTATACATCAAGATCTTTGATAAAACAAATTGTGGCATTTCTTATGGATGGTTGATCTTTTTGGTTCTTACAAACAAATGATAAACTTCCTTTGTTATTTTCATATCTCGCTCAGGTATTAAACTAAATCTAGTTAGGAAGCATTCCCAAAAATCATCTAACTTCTATTCTAGTTATTAGTTTGACACTATCATTTAGAAAATGATGGGTAATTCATTATATTTTTAATTTTAATAATAATTTAATCATTTATTATGGAAAATATTACCTTAAATATCTATGATAAAAATAGGATAGTATAAGCATTAAATCATTAAAATAATAAAACTATTATAAAATTTTTAATAGAACATATTGTGTATTGTTATATATGATATATTATTCTTTAATGTATAATAGATATTTATGTGATCTATTTATCATTATATATATATATATATATATATATATATATATATATATATATATATATATATATATTATTTTGATGAGAAATGATCCAATTATCAATAAAATTAAAAAATATAGTCATTTCTCAATTATTTATAAATGTTAGTGGCCAAAATTGATAATTTTATTAATATTTTACTCAACTAATTATTATTACATTTCTCACTCCTATAATTTAATTGTATTAAACAGGTTATTTCCTTAATTTTAAGGCATTGGCATGATACTTAGCATTTTTAGGAAAATGTTGAAATGTAGTGAGTAAAGATGATGTGATTTTTTTTTTGTTATTAGAGCATTAAGATATTAAAAAAAGGTGCATTAATATGAAATATAAAATTAAAATTGTCTAGAATATAGAATCAATTTTCAAGAATCATCATCATCATTATTAGCAATTTCCCACAAAATTTCAAGTCTTTTTGCTCATTTTAGGAATATTTATTTTTCAAACAATAAGATATAATTCATTTAATATGTATTAGTTTTCCTTCAAATTTTGGTGGTCCTATAAAGTCATAATAATGAGCTATTTCTCTTGAGTAAAACCCCAAACTTATAGAAGACAATAATAATATAGAATGAACGTTTAAAGAATCACCATCATTATATTATAATCCTTCAAAAAGGCCTATGAAAAATAAAACTAATGTAAGTGAATACATATGAGCTAGGTAACAAATGTTTTCTTTGGTGATACTATGAAGAAGCACTTGATGTAGACTTATAAGCTTTACTAGTCTACCCTCTTTTTAAACTAGATGAACTAATTGTGGACTCTGAAAATTCACCACCGATCTCTCGACAATATTCAATTGACGATAGTTTGATTTTAGAATGTGTCAGTGTAATCAAAGTGATAAGACACTACCTAGAGATTTCACCCTCATTTTGTGAGGACTTTAGATCTGGTTCCAGGTTTCCTATAGAGCAAGCCCCTATAGTTAATTACCCCTCCCAAGACATGAGAGAGAACTTTTGCTTAAGGCTAGTCGTTAGGTCGCTTAATGCGTAGCGTATAGTAGCAACATATGGAGTTTCAGAATTTAAGATTATGAAATTCATCATTTTAGTTTAAATCGAATGGTTGGGGGAATGATGACATGCTGATCTAGATCCCATGATTCCATCATCCGGGCCATTGTGCTCCCTAGTCTACTTAGTCAGAGGAGGTAGTCGACCCAACCTGACTAAAGGATTTTTATCAGCAACACATGGGTTATGCCGTCCAAGAAATCCTTGTAAACCTAGGGTGGTGTTTGTCTAAGAAGACAAGCTTAAGTCTACCTTAGCTGATAGATGGCTTTTGTCCTATCAAGTATACCCTATGATTCACAACTCAAAAGGCAGAGCCATTGTGATGAATGCTTGGATGTAGGGTCATAAGATAAACTAAATTTTTTACCCAACTAAATCAATTGAAACATAAAAATAAATACAACTAATAATCTTCATATAAAAGTGTAGGCCATTAATGCAAGATAAAATATGTAGCAACCCCTTAGCTGGATATTTTAATATCATGCATAAATCATATTATTTCACTCTTGATTAATGAAGGACTTCCATCCTAGCTAGAGAACCTAGGCTTGACAGTTGAGAGACTATGATGAATGTATACCTTCTTCTATTCTGATTTGACCCATAATCTTTTTTTAATTACATGTATTAGGCACAAATTGTATTCTATGGCCTAAAATGAATATTGAGTCAAACAATTATAAAAATCTAAAAAATATGCATTAGTTAGATGCATCTTAGGGATTAGGCAGTAAGTCTAAGTTCGTAGATTTATTTTCTAAAAATGCAATAGCCCAGCCATCTTTTATTCATATGTCTTAGCCTCATGGTTTTAAAATGCGCTTAGGTGGTGTTAGATGGCAGCCTTCTCCAAGCAGGTTATAAGTCTAGAAGAGTCAAGGATAGGCTAGTTCCCTCACATGAGGAGAATGACCAATGATTCCCAAGGATAGAATTAGGTCGAGCATCTAACATGTGTTAGAAGCGCCTGTAGACTAGGTTCTGAAGCATCCTTTTAGGAATAAGCCTTCAACCTTAGGCATTTCTATAGTTTTGTGATACTAGAATCTAAGCTTTAGATTTCTAAGAAAATGATAACTTGAAATCTAAAATTAAATCCCAAATTTAAAACCCAATCATTGGATAGATGAAATGTCTACTAGGAATCCCAATATTAATAGACATTTCCTACTCTTTTCATTTGACTCTTAAAAATAACTCTCCAATTTGGACCTCTCTTAATTGAATTTCCAAAAATCATTCCTTTGAAAGCTACCTTAGTAGTCTTTAGGAATAACCACTTGTTTCTTTAATCAAGAGTATTCTTAGGAAGAGACCCTTCCTAAAATGTAATTAACTATAGACGCTTGCCTTTATAGGGAATCATGATCCCAGGATAAAATAGACCCTATTCTACTTTTTCATGTAGTTCAGGGGAAAATACTCTGATGCACGAAAGACCCATTAGCCTTAGGAGTCTTTTATTGAAATGATTGAATCCATTACAGGAGAGCATGTTTATCTTTCGAGATAATATGCTTATTCCTTAATGCCATATTTGGTCATCTAAATAAAATATTCCTAAACTCTATGTGGTGTCATTTCTTTTCTCTATTCCAGAGCAAACACCAACATATTTTTTGGCGACTCCACTGGGTAATGGTTCCTCTCTCCATCTTTAGAAATAAAGGGTTATTCCAATATATTGGTAGTGTACTAGGCCACTCACCAGTCAGGGCTACCTTTCTTTCCATTGGATACCTCTCCATTTCATTCTTGGTTGAGCCTATCCAACATCTTCAACAGAGGTTCTAGAACTCTTCGTTTATCACAGTTAAATGATTGGGCCCTAGAACCAAATCCCAAAATAAAATGAGAGGTGAGAGGAATAAATAAAAACCCAATCATTTATTTTATGACCTAAATGTGGTCAAGATGGATTTGAAACCATTACAACATGGAAAAGAAATGTTAAATTTAAAAAAGTATGAAAAGTACTTCAGATCTTGAAAAGTAAATCTCAAAAATAAAATTTTAAATTTAAAATTTATCCTTAATATTACTTTGGCTTGGTACTAGAGCTAAAGAGAATCATGATAGCGTCCTTGAATGAACACCCTTTATTCTACTGCATTCAGAAGGTGTCAAAACACCTAAGGATATAAATTTAGATAAAGGTGTTCCTTCAAATCCTGAGAAAATTTAAATCAAAAGGAGGCATAGTTGTGCCTATTGCCCCTTTTCCCACAATGATTGAAGTTTGAATTGTAATTAGAAAAGAAGGATAAAAACAAAAATCATCCCAAAAAGAGAATGCCTTACTGACCTTCCCCCAGAGGTTAAATAAAGAACTCAATGAAAATCTTCTATTCTTATAGAAGAAAATTATACATGAATACAAATTAGCTTTAATCTTAATTTCCACAAGTCCACTAGAATATTGGAAAACAAACTACTCAAGTAGCTTGTCCAATTCTAAGGAGTGACTTGGGTCGTTGACCTTTCCAAAATCTTAAATTCTTAAGAGTTTGGGAGAGAGTCAAAAGAGGAAGATGACATGACATAAACAAAGATAAAGTGACAAGATTCACTTTTGCTTCTAATCAATAGAAGAAAAGAGAGGGTGGAGAAAGGGAATTCTGATTCTCTTGATAAAGTTGAAATGAATCAAATTTAAATCAACTTTCTTAATGGGAGTTTTCTCCCATTGAATGAAATGATATTCCATGATTGGCTTTAATTAACTTTAAGGCCAAATCAAGAAAAGAAAATAAATGAAGAATTTAATCCTAAAGAAATCATGACCTTATGATTGGGTCCTAAGGGTGATATATCTATCACTTAGAGTGAAAGTATGAAATTCCTATCTTTGGAAAGTTGCTAGATAAATCACTTAGGACTTTGTCAGTTCAAATGAATGAAAATTGCCTTAATTTTCAAGACTAAGGCATTATATGCTTTCAATACAAAGTGAATCTAAGGAGAATCCTTTGCAATGTCTTATGACCTATTTGACATTGTCTTAATGTTATGTATGGTGGTCAAAGATTCCATTGCAAGCTGTGATTACCTCTATTCTCATATGTTTTATATAATAAAATACAAGTCAAACTTGACTTTCTAATAGCACATCATCTACCCTAAAGGGTCTTCTTTTAAATGATGATCCTCTAAATGAATAGATCATAAGGTCTATTGATCTATTGAGGATAGAGTTAGACCTACCTTCCCTTCATATCAAAAGGGAAATTCTTGAAATCAAATTCAAAATGGTAGAGTTATACCACCTCAAATGACATTGAAAAGAAATGGAAAATAAATCATCTTTAAAATGTGATGTTTTGCCCATCTTAGAGAAGTTGCTTGCAAAATCAAGCATCATAATGCTATGTTAAAAATAAAATAAAATATGAAATAAAATAAAATAAAAATAAAAAAAGAAATGAAAGTAAAGCAAGGCATTACATAATCATGTAATTTGCCTTACTTAACTATAAGCAACTTCCTGATGTGACATTCCACTATAAAGAAGTTCTAGGGTTATCTTCTATGGTGAAGATAGACTATTAAGAACTTATTAACATCTTAGTCAATGTGAAAATTTTAAAAGAAGAAAATCACTGAAATATATGTTGATCCGGGTGCATCGGTCAACATCAAATATAAACATGATAGTGAATTTATATAGGCTCAATTCTAATCAAACTTTGATAAGATGGTGCTATATAAATTCAATCAAATAAAGAAAGAAGTTTTTAGCTTCATGAAAATTCAATCTTAGAAACTCAACCTAGAAAAAAAACTTAATTTCAATCACATTATTGGTTGAAGCCAAAATTCAAACATGAAAAAGTGCAACCTAGGAATTCATGAAACATCTTTGAATGCTCTTGGATTGTCCTATCCAGCCCTAAATAAAAAAAAAGAATAAAAAGGAATCAAATGAAAAGAAAATGAAAAAACATACTGATTATTGAAGGATGTTCATATTCATCCTAAAGTGTTGAGTCTTTAGGAATATCATTCAGCTACTCCTAAATGACCTCACTAAATATTTGATTCCAATAGAAAATTTTGATTTTAGAATAGTAAAGTTTTCAAGGAAGTCATTATGCTAATCTTAAATTACTCACTCCACTAAATCAATTTGAATCCAGAAATGTAACATCTTTAGAAAGTCATTTTCACCAATCTTAAATGGCTTTATTAGACTTGTTCTTTCATGAAAATATGAAAAAGAAATAGAAATATTGGATCATATTATAGATCAATCAAGTGAAGACTTGAATCATATCAAAAAGTCAATCAATCAAATGTTGTATTTGGACAGAAAGTCAAATACATCAAATTTCCTAGCAAATCATTTAGTGGAGTCATTTCATAAAGAGTGAAATGTTATGGAAATGAGTCAAATACATCTATCTTCTTAGTGAATCTTGTAACTAACAAAATTACCAAATGTAACCTTTCATAAAGAAATGAAATCAGAATATTACCAAAAGAAAGAAAGAAAGAAAAGTAAAGGGATGGAAGGACTATATCCAAGAGAAAAAGGATGAAGTCTAAAATTACTAAGCTTGTGGACATTTTTGACTTTAAACTTCTCCACATCAAAATAAAGTGGTAGGGTTAGAAGTCAAAAATTATCCATTGCTAAACAAAAATAATCACATATCTCATGCTTTGTCATCTTAGCCTTTGCCATGATTGGGTGAGCTCTCTTGGCAGGTTAAATAAAAAGACAGTTGATCTTCTTCTTCAGGAGTCCATATCTTTTGAATGGCAAAGATTCTATTGAGTATATTATAATTTGAAATGAAGCAAAAGATACCCAATGTAAATGGACATTATAACTTCAAACTTCTCCGCAACAATATAAAGTGGTTGGGTTAGAAGTCAAGAAAATTGTCCCTAGCCGAGCAAAAATAAGAAGATATCTCATACTTTGTCATTTTAGTCTTTGCCATGATAGAGTGAGCTCGGTTGGCAAACTAAAAGAAAAGATAGTGGATCTTCTTTTCCAGGGGTCCATATCCTTTATATGGCAAAGGTTCCATTGAGTATACTCTGATTCCATTGCAAGTGGCCTATAACCATAAACAATAAAAGTTATGGAGTTATAGAGCCATTGCAAGTTAAAAAGCTTAAGTAGTTTGGATCCTAACTTTATTTTCAAAAGGCACTTTATCACAATGCATGAATTTTATTTAGATGTGTCTGGAGATTTATATAGTCTTTAAGTTCAGGATGCACCCTTAAATTTGAAGAAAAATTAAATTCCAAAATTGGCAAGTTGATATCAATGATCTAACTCTTTAATGAGTTAGCTATTGATGATTTGATTAAGCTGTCTTTTGGGTTTAAAGGCTATTTTATCTGAAAATAAATTGAAATGATCTCCAATTTTAGCAATCTATAAACTTAAGCTAAATGTCATTTCAATAAATGAAGTCCCTTGATGACTGTGGTCAAATTCCAAAACAAAAGCAATTTTTTGCTAAATTAAAAGCTAGAAAATGATGGTTGCACTTGAGAAGAAAATATTCTTATTGGTTAGCTAACATCATTATATGACCCACATCTTGGGACTAGGGTAGAATCTTTACCTTGAAAATGGGTTCATATTACCCATATTTCATTTTAAAATCAAAACTATTCTCATGCATAAGATTATCCTTCTTAAGGATAACTTATGTAAAATTATCAAATAAAGCAATTCTAGAAAAGAAAAATTGAAAGCATATGATATGACATTTAGAATCCTTATAAGAATGTTTTATTATAGAGTCATATCATTCAGTCTCAACATATTGGAGAAATTTAACAAAAAGGTCATGATCAAGATTTCTTATAATCCCACTTTCAATTAGGTAGAGGGTTATAATGAAAATCTTGTCAAAGAAGAAAAGAAAGAAAAGAAACTTCAATATGACTTGAAGGACAGTCTTGTTACTATATATAGAGTCTTGAAATTTTCTTTTGAAGTAATTTCAAAGACCTTGTAGTAAAATATAGAAGGATCAAAAATGCAAAAAATAAAAATATTAATCAAAGACATTTATGAAAATTCACTTCATAAAACCTTCAAAAGAATAACAAATCAACTGAAGAAATTTAATTTCAAACTTATTAGAAAATCTTAATTTTTATAATAAGTTAATCCTTTCAGTTCTCTTATTGATTATGGATAAAAAAATGTGTCTCTATGAGAATCCAAAAGACTATTCTGATTCTCATTCACTTAAAAAGCTTTAAAGGAATCTCTTGATCTTTATTGAATCCAAGAGAAGGCTTTATAAGCTGTTGATTCATGTCAAAAAAGTAAAAAAAACATACATGTCCAAACAAAAAGAAAAAGAAATTCCATTTGAGAAGCATTGGTTGACTTTGGTTCTTACTACCTAAAGAACTACACAGTCACATGAAAGCTCAAAGAGGTAGAATTCTCAGGTTAGTACCCTATGATATCTTGCCTTTAGTGACATAGACATCTAGCATGGTTCATTGTAACTTCCAGATGAAAAGAAGAAAGAAAGAAAAATGATGAACTTCCATGCTCATGGCATAGTAAAGCATTGGGTCCAAAATATACCCAAGTCTTCCTTCAAAAATAACTACCAACTCTTTGAAACCTTCTTCACTAAACTTCTTCATGTGTAAGGAGTATTAGTGAAATCAAGAAATGAAAGCAAACCTTCCATTACCCTTTCATCAAGTTAGACTAATCAAGTAAGGTTTAAGTCCACAACACTCTTGCTTATTAGTCAAAACTTTTGGGGAATTAGGAATAAGTTACTTTGACCCCTTTTCCTCATCCATATCACCTATAGGTTGGGAGCAACCCTTTGTGGCACCATTCCTATACATGACTTGAGATGGGAGAAAATCCTCTGTGGAAACTTTTTCAAGTCTTTCTGGGTTTGGAGTTACCCTTCATGCACCATTCCCATGAAAAACTATCATTGTAGGTTTGGAGCAAGCCCTTTGTGGCACCATTCCTACTTTTGTGTACATGATTGGATCAAGCCATCAAGGCCCCTTTCATGTTACACAAAAAATTTAGATTGGATCAAGTCTTTATGACCCCTTTTAATAGCCAAAAAGATATAAGTCCCCAGTAGGCATTCTTTCTAATCACCTAGGAGTAAGTCCCTAATCGGCATCCTACTTTTGTGTGCATGATTGGATCAAGCCATCAAGTCCCCTTTCATGTTACACAAGCGAGTTAGATTGAATCAAGTCTTTATGACCCCTTTCTAATAGCCAGAAAGATATAAGTCCCCAATCGACATTCTTTCTAATCATCTAGGAGTGAGTCCCAATCGGCATCCTACTTTTTTGTGCATGATTTGATCAAGCCATCAAGGCCCCTTTCATGTTACACAAGCGAGTTAGATTGGATCAAGTCTTTATGACCCCTTTCTAATAGCCAGAAAGATATAAGTCCCCAATCAGCATTCTTTTTAATCATCTTGGAGTAAGTCCCCAATCGGCATCCTACTTTTGTGTCATGATTGGATCAAGCCATCATGGCCCCTTTCATGTTACAATGGCTATTAAGATTGGATCAAGTCTTTATGATCCCTTTCTAATAGCTGGAAAGATATAAGTCCCTAGTCGGCATTCTTACTAATCATCTAGGAGTAAGTCCCCAATCAACATCCTACTTTTGTGTACATGATTGGATAAAGCCATCAAGGCCCCTTTCATGTTAAACAGGTGAGTTAGATTGGATCAATTCTTTATGACCTCTTTCTAATAGCCAGAAAGATATAAGTCCCCTGTCAGCGTTCTTTCTAATCACATAAGAGTAAGTCCCCCAGTCGGCATCCTACATAGGTGTAAGTCCCCTAGTTGGCATCTTAGTTTGAGGATTGGATCATTCCTTTAAAGACCCCTCTCCTCTTTTCAGCTAATTAGGATGGATCATGCCCTTAACAGCCCCATCTTATTAGCTAATCAAATAGGAGTAGGTCCCCAAGTTGGCTTCCTATTCAAATTTCTAAGAATGGAATCAAGCCATTGAAGGCCCCATTTCTTTAGATAACTTAAATAAGAATAAGTCCATGTGACCCATGTTTAGTAGTCTAAGTGTTGTGGATTAGGATCAAGCATTTCAAGCCTCTTCTCCCCCAACATAGCTTTTGAGGATTGGATCATGTCTTTAAAGACCCCTCTCCTCTCTTTAGCTAATTAGGATGGATCATGCCATTAACGGCCCGATCTTATGAGCTAATCACATGAATCACCCTCCAAAACAAGTATAGGTATGTATATGCCTATCTATCACAATCAAAGTTTAAACAAAATCAAAATCATGAATTGGAACCCCAAGTTTATGCTTATATGTTGATCAATCTGGTCAACACCAATATGTGCAGTGTATCATGGCTGATCCACTACACATATTGGGGGTCCATTTGTTGACTTCATTTCTGGAAGAGGTCATTTTAGCAATGAGAAGATCTCAAGTTCAAATAGAGATTTCCTAATTCAATATCCAAGTCACTATGCTTAGTAACTTAGGAAATGCATTTTTAAACTAAATCCAACCTACTTGATTTGATACAATGAAAGTTCAAATATCCAACATAAATTAAATCAAGTAAATCAATGAAAGTTCAAATTCAAATCTAAAGTCAACTCTAGTCAACCTAGGATTGACTTAAGTGGGGCCACTTGGTCAAAAAGTCAACTCACTAAAATTTGACCAAATTAAATCATCACAAAAATTTTTAAAAAATAATCAAATAAACATGTTTGATTATAATGACAAAGAAATTTGAGTCCTTTGAGGCCTAGATTAGGTAAGATAAATTTCTTAAATCAAAATGTCCTAAATAAGCTACATTGAACTCAAACCCAAAGAAAATTAAAATCACTTTCAACCAATGCAATTCACATTCAATTAAAAAAATGAAATGGGAAATGCAAGTCACCATTAAATCAATTAAAAATAAGCAAATAAATAAACAAAATAAATGAAATGAAGAGGGAAGAAGGGATTGAATTTTCCCTCTTCCCACAACAAGCCAAACTCCACCCCTTAACAAAGGTGGCTGCCTTCAAGTGAAGGCAATGAAGGCAATTAGCAATCAAGAAAAAAAAAAACCAAGGAGGAGAGAAAGAAAGAGGGAAAAGAGAAAAAGAGGAAGATAGAGCTCTCGGCCATATGGAAAAATAAGAAGAGAGACTTCCCCATGGAAGATTGAGCACACACACACCTTCACACATTAAAATCGAAGCTAAACTAAAGTTTCCCCTTCCCCCAAGTGTCCTCAACCACTACAAACAATCAAAGTTAAAAAAGAGCACTCAAGGGTTGGTCTAGAGAGTAATTTGTAAGGAATTAACCTAATTTCATTGGCAAGCAAGCTAGGTTCAAGCATTTGAAGCTCTAGGATCAATTGCAAGGCCAATCGTCCAACAAATCGGTATGCCATTGTTGACCTCAAGCTTTTTCCTTAAAAAATTTAGTTTTGATCATTTTCATAGGAATCATGATATTCAAGTTGATCCAACCATATAGAATCATAGGATTTCTTTCTGCAATCGTGTGTCACTTGAAATCATGTGATTTTGATACCAATATCAAAAGATATTAGCAAAATACTATTAACAGTCTTCGACTCCCACTGGAATTGAAGGAGACGATCTCTACGCCATCCAATCCATGTATTTGGATCGGATGACCCAGATCTAGCCAGACCGCAGGATCGATTTCACCCTGTATGAACCGCGGGATCGATCTGGATCGTCCGATCTTTGATCGGACGGTCCGTAAGCGATCCCGCATTTTGAACTAGGAGTGTGCGTTTGGTTGATTTGGATGGATTGGATGATAAATTTTTAAAACCGATTGGTTTTGGATTCCCAAAAATATTGAACCAAACCGACCAAATAAAATGCAAAACCAAACAAACCGAATAATAATTTGGTTCGATTATTTTGGTTTGGTTTTGGATAAACCGAAGTTGGCTACATTTAAAAATTATTTGCATAATTTTTTATTATATAATGAACAAGGAATAAACAAAATAATATAAATATAATCAAAATGCAATTAATTACTTCATGTGCTAAAAAAGTATTTAAAACTAAATTTTACTTACCTGAATGATGTTTTGAACTTAAAAGTTGATGGAATCTTATTACCATATTATGAGACCAAAATATTTTGGAAAATTGGATAATGGTCCTCCAAGAAAGCACCTACTAAATAAGTATATAAAAGATAAGCCTATTATACATAAATTAATAATATCATATTACATATAATTACTTTGGTTTATTTGGTTCCATCCAAAATTTTATTTAACAAACCTATCCAAAAACCAAAAACAAAAGTTTTCATTAATTAAAACCAAAATCCAAATTACTAAGTTCAAAATCGAACCAAATTACTCAAAAACTTTGGTTTGATTTGGTTTTTTGGTTAAAACCAAATAATGCACACCTCTATTTTGAACTATGTTGACGCTTCTGGTGGCCATGCGGAAACCGCATACAAGGCGTGCCACAGACCGGATCTGTGGGACCCCACTTAAAAAACCATTAAATAACAGTTTAGGTAATTTAAAAAATGCAAAAAAAAGTTCTGAAAATCAAATAAAATCAAATATAGATTATTAAATTACAAATAAAAGCTTTATAGATTCATCTTGATGAGAGAAATCCATAGAAATTAAAATCCCCAATTTTTATTGGGTAAATTTTCCTTAATTTGGGTTTAATTAAAAATATTTAACCCTAATTACTCTCAAATTAATAATCTAGTTAATTTGTAACTTTGGGGAAATGAAATTAAGCATAAAATATACATTAGGTGAATTTTTGGGAAATTATTTCTCTGAATTCAAGGAAAATTAAAATTTCATATGCTTAAACTTTTAATTAATTAAATTAATTACCCATTAATGAAATAATTAAAAAACTTTAATAAAATAACCTTAAATCAAAATAATGAGCATTAATGAGCATTAGAACACTAATTAAACTTAATTAAACCTAACTAAACCTAATAATCCCTAAATTGACTTAATTAGATAATTAAATGAATTAAACAATTCAATTAAACAATATGAACTTAATTAAATCATAGTAGATCAACCAATTAACCAGAAATTATGAATAAACCCTCATTGGAAAGGTATTTTAGTAAAGAATAAGTTGAAAAATAAATCCCTTAATGAATCTTAATAAATTCAATTTAATTTAGGTTTAAATGAAATAATTAAAATCTTAATTACACCTTAATTACATCTCTAATCAAGCTGAAACTTTAGGGATATAAAACTAGCATGTTACCCTGGTTTTCAGAAATTTTTCAAGTCCAAATGATGTCTAGATTAGCAATTTTTAAATTTCTAAATTCCTAGATGAATGTTAATCAAATATTGGGTTAAGGAAATTAATTAACCTATTAAATAAAGTGGAAATTCAAACTAATCTCCATCAAACATTAGAAAACTATTCAGAAAATTCTCTAAATATCCTAAGCCAATTAAAGTGATCAAATTCAATCTTAGGTTAATGAAATAAAACCTTAGGTTAATAAAATTATTAATTAACTTAAATCTTAACCTTTGAATCAATGAAGTTTAATAAAATTATTCATCTTTAATAAATTTAAATAATGAATCTAAAACCTAGGTTAACTAAATCAGATCAAATAATTAACCTAAGTGCTTTAAGTTAAGCATAATCCATGAACAACCCTAAGGTACTAATTCATATTAATGAACTTAACCCTTAAGCTTACCAATCCATAATTTAATAACTTAAGTTAAATTTAATAAAATCAAACTCTTTAAATTAGCACAAGCCAAATCAAATGAAATCCACATAGCTTAATACAAAATGAAATAAATCAAACAAATTGAATCAAATAAAGCAATTCAAACAAAGGAAGTAACATAAAACTAATCCAAACATAAATAACATCAAAAGGATTAATTAAAATATTTAGGGATCTTAGTTTGACTTTTAGAAACTTTATTAGGATTTAGGATGAGGAATAAAGTGAGTTTCACCTAAAATTGAAACTCATTCTATTTCTCATTCTTGAAAACTTAAATATTATTTTAACCAAATAAAATGAACATAAAAAGGGAAATTAATTCACTAAATCATTTGAATTCAAACCAACTGAAGGTAAAAATTAAATAAAATTAAACTTCAAATTTAAACTTGAACTTAAAAGCTTAGCAAAGACTTACCACACAAGCCTAACCTCTACACACACTAGATTACTTAGGTCACGGACCTTAGATCTTGGTTAGATCATTCTGTGATTTTTTTTAATCTCCTCTGATACGTTGTGTTGTGCTTCACATGTCTGTGTGGTGTATTACTTTAGACTGTATGCCTAAGCTTGTTTGTTCGTTAGACTGTATGTTAGGGCGTTCTTTCTAGATTAGATACTATTTTCTGTAGGGGACTTTGTTAAAGGGATCGTTGTAATAAATAAATCATAAAATAGTTGTTTATTTGTAGGTGCTGAAAATCCTTTAACATAGTCCATAGGATGGGTGGGTTTGGCAAGCAACTAATGCTAAGCCCATATGTTTGTGAAATATAAACTAGTTTGTGTGTTGTGTGTATTTCCTAACATCTATTTTGCAGGGCTTAGGATTTCTTTTTTGAATTTTAAATGTAAATTTGAGCTTAGAATTATGTTAGAATCTAAAGGGTCTAGGATTAGCAGAGCTGACCTAACCAGGAGATGGTGCGGTGGTCCCCTATGGAGCCCGATGGATGTCCCTAAAGAAGGAGACTATCCTGGAAAGAAGACCCATAGATCTAAACTTGTAGTTCTAGGTCGGGTTTTATAAGGGAAAAACTCGGCTGCCCATTTTTCTTTCTTCCAGGTACAGTAGCACCCAGCTGCATTGGCATTTTTCTTATATAATTTAATTCAGTTTGATTTATTTTGGGTGCGCAATAGAAACAGAATTCTTTTCTTACGTTTCTTTATGTGCTATGTTTGTGTTGTGATGAATGTCTGGATGTAGGCTAATAGGATAAACTAAATTTTCTACCCAACTAAATCAATTGAAACATAAAAATAAATACAACTCATAATCTTCATATAAAAGCCTAGGCCATTAAAGAAAGATAAAATATGTAGCAACTCCTTAGTTGGATATTTTAATATCATGCATAAATCATATTGTTTCACTCTTGATTAATAAAGGACTTCCATCCTTACCAGAGAACCTAGGCTTGACCTTTGAGAGCCTATGATGGAAGTACACATTCTTCTATTCTAATTTGGCCTATAATCTTTTTCTAATTACATGCATTAGGCATAAATTATATTCCTATGACCTAAAATGAATATTGAGTCAAAAAATAATATAAATCTAAAAAAAATTGCTTTAGTTAGATGCATCTTCATACCCTACATGATCTTAGGGATTAGGAAGTCTAGGTTCATAGATTTATTTTCTAAAAATGCAACAACCCAGCCATCTTGTATTCATATGACTTAGCCTCATGGTTTTAAAATGCGCTTTGGTGGTGTTAGCTGGCAGCCTTCTCCAGCCAAGTTATAAGTCCAGCAGATTCAGGGATAGGCTAGTTCCCTCATGTGAGGAGAATGGCCAATGATTCCCAAGGATAGAATTAGGTCGAGCATTTGACATGTGTCAGAAGAGCCTATAGACTAGGTTCTGAAGCATCCTTTTAGGAATAAGTCTTCAACCCAAGGCATTTTTGCAGTCTTGTGCTACAAGAATCTAAGCCCTAGATTTTTAAGAAAATGATAACTTCAAATCTAAAATTAAATCCCAAATTTGAAGAGCAATCAAAGGATAGATGAAATGTCTACTGGGCATCCAAGTATCAATAGAAATTTCCTATTCTTTTCCATTTGACTCTTAAAAATAACTCTCTCCAATTTGGACATCTCCTAATTGAATTTCCAAAAATCATTCCTTTGAAAGCTACCTTAGTAGTATTTAGGAATAACCACTGTTTCTTTAATCGAGGGTATTCTTAGGAAGAGACCATTCCTAAGATGTAATTAACTATAAAGGCTTGCCTTTATAGGGAACCATGATCCCAAGATAAAATAGACCATGTTCTACTTTTTCATGCAGTTCAAGGAAAAATACTCTGGTTCACGAAAGACCCATTAGCCTTAGGAGTCTTTTATTGAAATGATTGAATCCATTACAAGAGAGCATGCTTATCTTTCGAGATAATATGCTTATTCCTTAATGTCATTTTTGGTCATCTAAATAATATTTCTAAACTCTATGTGGTGTCATTTCTTTTCTCTATTCTAGAGAAAACACCAACATATTTATTTGAAGATGGATATAGTCAATTAAAAAAGAATAGAAGGTGGAAAAGTATGAGAAACTCTTTTTCTATCAAAATGTCTTAGACATTAAAAAAGAAAAATAAAATAAAATAAATTATTTGATGTTATTAGAAGAACGAGCAACACTTCACCAAAATAATGATTTATATAAGAAAACATGCTTCTAGTAGTGAGATAACATAAATTATGTGCTATAAAAGATAAACGTATTGCTTCTAAGTGTTTGTATTTCTAGTCTTAAAGAGTAAAATTATTTAGGGTCCCTTATGCTAGGGTTTATGTGCAACCCACACTGAGTTGGCCAGCGGACGCCCACTATACAAAGAGATAAGCTTGAAGATAGATATATAACACCATTGGTTTTTTTTCTGAGTACTTCTTACTCTATATAAGCTCTCTCTCTCTTCACCTTCAATTATCCATGGTAACATAGAGAGTGGAGAGAGAGAGAGAGAGAGAGAGATGGTCTTACGAAGAGAATATGAAAAGCTCCTCTTTGAGTTTGGGTGTGATAATTTTATTTTGTGCATGTTTTAGGGAAAGAGGTCAATTGAGAGCTGATACTATGCGAGTAGTTGCCCTAATTTGTCTAAAGTGGTGTGGAGAGAGGTGTTTAAAGCTCTTCAGAATGAGATGAGAATGGGAGGGTCCCTTCTTCGGCTCCACACCACCAATGTGGTCACTGTATGTTAGAAACCCCTTGAGTTATTAGAGGTAGTGTTGTGAAAACCAGATTGGATCGGCTGGTTGGACCGGTTCAACCGTGACCGATCACCTAGAAAAATCGGATTAGCATTAGACCGGTTCAAACCGGGGAGAACCACCGGTTCAACCGTTGAACCAGTCCCGATTTTAAAGAATCGACTGGTTCAATAAATTCTCTCTTAATCACTATTTTATATTATTTAATCAAATAATTATAATTTTAATAATAATTTTTAATTTCTTTTATAAATTTTGAAATCTTAGTTTATTAGTGTGAATATAACTAAATTATTTAATGATGTAACCACCATACAACCACTTAAGTAGTTTACAAAGTTACTCTTTGGAGCTCTTTATGAAGTGGGACTAAAGAGTGGGAATAAATAATGCAACTATATTTTAATTTTGAGAATAGTAAAGGACATTAAGATATAAGAACATAAGAATAATATTTGAATTTTTAATTTTATATTTTTATTACAAATTATATTTTATAATATAACAAATTATTTAAAATATATATGTTTATAATAATATTTTATATACTATATTTTTCATGATAGCTAAATTTTATAAAGCTTTTTTAATTAACTTTTATATTTAAAATTTTATATTTTTATTACAAAAATATAATTTTTATAATAATATTTACATGTTAGATATATTTTACAAAGTTTTAAAAATAATTTTTATATTCTAAATTATATAATTTTAATACAAACTATTTTTTTTTAAATTATATTTTATACTAATTTTCATAAACTTATAAAATAATTTGTTTGATATATTTAATACACTTATCTAAATTAATAATTCACAATAACTATAACTAAATGAGCTTTATATCAATCTTTAAAATTATAATTACTAGTAATATTATTTATATATTTCTATTTATTTTTATTATATATTTATCATATATTTAAATTATTGTATTATTTAATTAGATATATATTTAATCATTTTAATGCTTATTATGTCATCCAGTTCGACCCCGATTCAAGTCCTTGACAACTTTGGTTAGAGGCATGCTTGAGTATTTCGTAAGTCAATTTCTTGGTCTCTCTCTCTCTCTCTCTCTCTCTCTCTCTCTCTCTCTCTCTCTCTCTCTCTATATATATATATATATATATATATATATATATATATATATATATATATATATATATATATATATATATATATATATATATATATATATTCTTTTATAAAGATTCTACATCCTATCAAACTTTTTATCAAACAACTCTTCTAGCCAAGAATTTCAAATAAAGATAATAATTTAGTAAATTTGATAAATAGGAATAATTGATCTCATATTAAAACTCTTGGAAACTTGGACGATATTATTAATTTCTATAGACTTAAACGGCCTCTCATAAAACATAATAATCCTTGTTGCGTGCTAGAAAATCAGTTGCGGTAGAGTAAAAATTTACGCCTTAGTTTTGTTGCGGAGTTTAGCACACATATAGATGTTTGAAGAATTAATGATAAAACTCTAGAATTTTTACGTAGAAAAATCTCGAAAAGAGAGAAAAAATCACGGGGGTCCAGCCTAGTAAAAATCTTCTACTATGTATCTATTTTAGAGTACAAAAGTTTCCCGATAACAGGATTACATAATTGTATATGAGAAGGGCTGACAATGAGAATCTCAATCGCAACAACCGATAACCATGGTTAGGTTATGCTGATTACTAGTAGTAGTAAATGATGGTAGCGGCGTCGAGATGAAACGATAGCATCGTCGGTGATGATGACCGGCGGAGATGGTCGGCGATGGTTGGCGGCGGTGTCGGCAAGTGGTCAGCAATACCGATGATAATGAGAGGGCGATGGTCGGTGGCGGTGACCGGCAACGATATTGGCGAGAGACAGTAATGATGGTTGGCAACAATGGGATCGATAATGGTGGCCGGACGATAGTTAGCGATGGCAGCGGCAACGCACGGTAGTCGATGGCGGAGCGGCGATAGTCGGCGGGGATGACCGCCGACGATGGTGGTGACCGGCGAAGATGGCCGACGATGGTCGGCGGCGGTGATCGGCGACGGTGATGACCGGTGGTGGCAGCTGACCGCCAACCACTGTCGTCGGCCGCCGCCATCAGCCGCCACCACCGGTCATCACCATTTTCGGTCACCGCCACCGACTTCCGTCGCCGATCACCGCCGCCGACCATCATCGGCCATCTCCGCCGATCACCACCATCGTCGTCGGTCATCCCCGACTACCGACGCCAGTCACCACCGTCGACTACCATTGCCATTTGCCACTGCCGACCACTGCCAACCGTCATCGTCGGCTACCACCATCAATCCCCGTCGTCATCCACCATCGTCGATGGTTATCCTCGCCAACCACCGTCGTTGATCACCGCCGCCGACCACTATCGCCGGCCACCGTCGTCGGGTATTGCTGTCGACCACCGTCGCCGGTCACCACCACCGACGACCATCATCGTCAGTCGCTGACCCCCGCTGTTCACCATCATCTACTACCACTAGCAACTGTTACAACCTAACCATGGCTATACAGCTGTTGTTGCCTGATTCTGGGATTCTCATTGTTAGCCCTTCTCATATACAATTATGTAATCCTGTTATCAGGAAAATTTTGTACTCTGAAACAGATACATAGTGGAAGATTTTTACTGGGCTAGGCCCCCGTGGTTTTTTCTCTCTTTTTGAGGTTTTTTCACATAAAAATTATGGAGTTTTCTTATTAATTCTTCAAACATCTGTGTGTGTGCTGGATTCCACAACAAAGCTAAGGCGTAAACGTTTACTATACCGCAACTGATTTTCTAGCCCGCAATAATCCTAATAGTATAAATTACTACGCATGACTAATCATAATAAAGAAAATTAATATTATGTCAGAATTTTAAAGCCAAATCTTGTTATAAAATTAGATCTAATTATTTTATTTATAAAATAAATTATTATTCATTTAAAAAAATCAATTTATTTATTATAGGCATAATTACATTAGTTTATTCATTTATATAATATGATTGTATTTATCGATATTGGGGATTGAAAGAATGGAGGAGCTAAAGTTGGAGAAGCTCGATACAATGGCAACAATCGCCTACATTCAACTACTATAGTAATCTTATTTCTCTTCTAGCTTTGTACATATAACTACTATTTTATATTGCAACACAAAAACTTTGTGTCACTAATTCTCCAAATTTTTTGGTATATTTGTAGTGGTATGGTGCTTTTAAAAATTAATTCATCATCTTCTCACATTAAAGTGAATACAAAATATTTTATAAATCAATTTAAATTCTAATAAAATCATAGAGAGAGTGCTTGAATAAAATGTTGATTTTAGTATCAACAAAAAAGTGTGCATCTTTGGACATATGTGTGAACCTTAAATATTTTTTGAAAGAAATCCAAGTAATTAGTATGAATGTTTAGTGAAATAATTAAATAGATGCAATTATTTTGAAATTGTTATAAATAGAACTACAATTTAAGCATCATATGCATCCTCTTAAGTGTTTATGATGATAATAAAGCTGAAGAAAATAGCTTGCAATTAATTCAAGCAATTAGATATTGGAGGTAACTAAATAAAGTCATGTTTAAGAGCGTAAGCATTAAGATAATTTAATTTGTTTCACATATTCTTCAAGCTCTAGCTCATTTTATTTTAAGTTTTTGCATATGCATATTTTATTTTATTTTATTCAAATAGAAGCACTTTTTTATCAGATAAAAAATGGTAAGCATTTAATGTAACTACAAGTAGTGGCCAATATATATTTTGTACTAAGAATTGATTTAATTTATGCAATATAATTTTAATAACTTTTTTTTACATATATTTTTAACTAGTTGGAAATTTACAAAGAAATGGTTGTATTTTAGTTGTGTTCATGTGTAGTATTTAGTTATTTCAGTAGTGGCATTATACTCCATATTTATGTTTATTCAAATTTTTTTTGAACTAAAATTTGGAAAGAACGATTGAAGTTTTGAAATCAAGTTTGGACATATTTTCGTTAGACTTCTCCTTCAAATAAGGGTATGATATAGATAAGTTTTGCACTCTTTTTTTGTGATAAAAAAAATTAAGTGTTAAAATATTAATTTAATATATGTGGAAATTAAACATAGGATGTTGACAATAACTTCCAAGATCCTTATCAACTAAGCTAGCTGGCACCATTAACTCTTCTTTGGGAGAAAAGCATTTAGATTAACCCTAAGTAAGTACATCGGCTCTATATGTTGTATTGTCAATCTTAATTTACTTTTTTATGTTTCTAAATAACTACTTTGAGCTACTTATTTTACTAGTCTTTATACATTAATTTCACTCTTTGGTATCTCTACTTCACTTGTTGCATGTGTAAATTATCATCTATTTTTTACTTTTGCTTCCTTTTCATTTTGTTATTCTTACATTCGAATTACATCTATCACTCTTTATATATATAATTTATTTTTTTCTTTATTATTAAATTCTAATTTTTATAAGATATTGTAGTCCTATAAAAAGATTAAAAACAATTAAACTAAAACTTTCTTTACATTTCTTTTCATAAGACACTAATGATTGCTTTTCATTTTGAATTTTCAAGTTTAATCTTACCTTTTATATTTTAATTAATTTCTTTCCCTTTTTTTTCCGTCATTTGTTTGCTCTCCGATATCTTCTTTGAGTCCCTTCCATTTTGCTTAATATGTATTTAATAATAATTCCCACAGTGTGGCCATCCCTTTCAAAATTCGTGATCTTCTCCTTTTGCTCACCGTGGAAGAAAGAATGCTTTTATGGTTTGAAATTAATTGAACTCTTATATGCCTTGAAGTATAACTCTTCTCCCATCAAAGCATTAATTGTTCATTTGATGATTATTAAAGCATTTATATATTCTAGCTAAGCATACCATAATTTTTACATATTCCAACTTCTAATGAATAAGCAACCATCAGCATAAGGATTCTTCTATAGATGTTGTCTCTAAGATTTTGATAGAAAGAGTTTTAATGAAAATTAATATCACTTAAAATCGCTTGGATATTATTTGGATTGGATTTCATGATAAAGATTATTAGTAAAAGGTGATATTTGAGTGAAAGCTGAGCTTTTTCTCTCATTATGTTTTGCTTGGGCATGAAATCCAATTTTGTAAAAATTTGCCAAGGAAAGCACTTAACATCAATAACAAATTATTATTGATCATAAGGAAGTCCAATATTCAAAATGGATCGATGTCTCTCCTTAGTCATCAAAAAGCTTTTCAATTTCAAAATACATATATGTTTTTAAAAATTATCATTTTTTCCTAATAATATTAAAATTGTTGTTATTGATAATCTCACTCTAGAAGTTGCTCTCACATCTCTTCAACAACTACCTTGGCCTCAATTATGATCATTCTTATGATGGAAGATATATTCTCCCACCTCCCTCTTCTCCTTAGTAAATCCATAATGATATTTCTATCACTCTTGTTAAATTAGTTCATAGAGTATAGGAATGATTCAATTTCATTTATACACAACCCTTCTTTATGTACACTTTAACATAAGTCAATTATCCAAATTGTTTTTGCCAACCATGCCTCATGAACAAAGGAAAACTTATGAAATCAAATAAATTATATTTCCCTTATTATGTTTCATCCTTGTGTTCATTATTGCACTTGAGTGCACAATTTTTTTTAATAAAGATATGTGATATTACTTTATGAGAAAACTTGTCATAGCACACATACTTTACTAAGAAATAATGTGATCTTAATTTAAAAAATATATATATAATCAATAAAACTTAAAATAAATCATTCATGGAATATTTTCCAAAAAACATTTTGGGATCCTTGTGTGTTGAAATCTTTATTTCATTAGATTTTAACTATTTACCAGTTATGCATTAAATATAATAAAATGTGATTTAACACTATAAATGGGGAAAATGTAACTTGTTTTAGAAATTATGAAAGAAACTCTATTATTTTTAACTCCTGTTCAACTTGAAGTAACAATATCCAAAAAATTTTCATTGATCGTACCATATTTTTCATAGAAGCACATGCTAGATATACATATATCCAAGATTATTAAAAACATATTTTGCAGTTTCAATGAGGGCTAAATTCATAGCAATATTAACTATGCATAAATTACATGAATTATAGGGAGCTAAGCAAAAATCCATTCAAACCTAAACTAATATCAATAATTGAAAATTACAATGACACTAGAAGATTTTCTTAAACTTTATTATCTGAAGATTGATATAGTGTATTAAAAAGAATAGAAGTTGGGAAAGCATGAAAAACTCTTCTTCTATGAGAATATCTTAATCTTCAAATAATGAAAAAAAAAAAATATGAATTATACAATATTTTTAGAAGAATAATTAGCCCTTCTCCAAAATAATGAAATAAGAAGACATGCTTCTAATAGTGAGGTAAGATAAACTATATGCTCTAAATTCTAATGTAAAGCTTCCAAATGTTTGTATTACTATTCATAAAAAGTAAATTTATTTTGGGGTCCCTTATTTCTTATCTAAACTGTCACATATGAATATATTTAATTTAAATATTAAAAGTAATGCAAGATTTCTATTTTTTTTCACGACGAACTCATTATCACATTTGTTGACAAAGTTAACAAGTTGACTTAACTTTTTATAAGAAAATACAAGTCTATTATTTCCGTATCTAGACCTAACTTGAATGCCAATTTTTTTGGTCATGTATAAATTAGTAGGTACTTGATTATATGTCGTAGTAATCTCTTTTAATAGTCAAACAAATTGTTTAGGTATTCTTGAGGCTTATAAAATATTATTTCAGTATTAAGTATTTATACTATAATAAATAATTTAGAGTGATTAGTGTAACATTGCTATATTGATTGTTCAGTTTCATGTGATAAATTATAAAGTAATTGAGCCTACTCTTGGGAGACTCTTTAGAGATTTCTCTAAAAGAACTTCAAATATTATTTTCATACCTTTTAGTTTGCTTTTCGTTTACGGGCATATAATTAGTTGAGTTAATAGTTTGCTTATTGTCTCCATGTAAAGTTTAAACTCAATAATCATGCCAAAATTCTCTTGGGTATAATTCTATCCTGACTCCATCTAGTGTTAAATTTATATAGTTTTTGTGTTTGAAATAAAACATCCACACTTTCTTTCTAAAATATAAGCATGCTACTAACATGCTATGGAAATAGAAAAATTAACTCTATTAACTTCAATGGGTTTGACCTGAAGTTGACCGAAGTACAATATATTTTATTTAATTTTAATCTCACTAGATCCGAACCCAACAAGTCTAGCTTGTTTATAATATATATCATGCAAATTTTTTTTGAATAATTACGGCCTAATTAACCTAATATGATTCATTTAACTTAATAGTGTGATTCATGGGACAAATGTTTGAACCATGAATATCTTTTAAATGAAATTCATGCAATGAGTATGCATGCTTGCATGGAATAGCGAAATAATTTAATAGATGCTATTATTTTTCAATTTCTATAAATGGAACGACATTTTAAGCCATCATATGCATCCTTTTATGCATTTTTTGATGAAAACTAAGCTGAGGAAAATAGCTTGCAATTAATTCAAGCAATTAGATGTTGGAGTCAACTAAACAAAAACTTGTTTGAGCTTAAGCATTAAGGTAATTTAATTTGTTTCACCATATTCTACATACTAAAAATTTAAATTCATTTTATATTAATTTTCTTATTTAAATCAAAACACACACACACACACTTACAGCATTATATATATATATATATATATATATATATATATATTGTTGCGTGCTAGAAAAGTAGTTGCGGTAGAGTGAAAGTTTACGCCTTAGTTTTGTTGTGAAATCCAAACACAGTATTTAAAGAGAACAAAAAACTCAATTTTTATGTGAAAACCTCAAGAGAGGAAAATCAATCCTAGCCCAAGAAAATATTCCACTCAGACTGCTTCGAGTACAAAATCTTCCCGATAACGGATTACGATATATGAGAAGGGAACAACAGCTATGTAGCCACGTTCAGGTGGTAACAATTGCTAATGGTAGCAAATGATGTAGAATGGTGGGGATCAACGACAACAAGGATCAGCGGTGGCGGTTGATAACGGCGACCGGCGGTGGTGATTGACAACCAACGGGGGTGGTCGGCGATCGTCGAGTGGTGGCTCGATTATGCTTGGAGGATCTTCAAGCTTTAGAGCTCTCTCCTCTCTCTTGCTTGGCCTCCCCTCATATGAAGAATGAGGGGCTATTTATAGATTGGAGGAGTGGCATCTTTGTAAATACATTCAAAATCCGAACACTCCTCTCCATCGGACGGCTCAAAATAATTCCTTTGATCATATGATGTATTTTGTGTATTTGAATGCTCAAATGAAGTCAGAATTGTGAAATCTTAGGCTTGTTAGATCCGGCTCGTCGAGATGCTCGATTTGACTATAAATACTCTATGTTTGAGAGCTATTTAGGGATTTAACTGATATCCCAAAATTTTTAATAATATTTAAGTGCTTGATCTCGACCAGTTTCAACTTCGGATCAGCTTTCTTTTAACATCAAGATTCGTGCTTCGACTAGTAGAATTTTCAAGGTCATATTAGTTGCTCCCCTATTTTTGGATGACATTATCTCAATCATCCAAAAATATATACATCAAATACTTGAAAATAGCACATTCTTCAATGAAATGTGGTCCATCAACCATACATTTTGAGAGAACAGATCTTCATGGGAGCACAAGATTATGATCACATGCCAGGTCGATGTATGTATGGATACGAGTGGGCATAAGATTTCTAAGTTGGACCCATTCGACGCGAAGGCCATGATGCACGCTATGCAGCTGGCTCCCCTACGCGGCCGGTGTTCGGGATCGGTGGAATGGGTGGAATGGGGGAGGCGCTGAACGAAGCACATAGTTCGGATCGCCACCGACGGTCGCGGTTCTTGTTCGGCCGAAGTTCGGTTGCATGAACTGGAAACAAAGGGTCGTGAAACGGTGGACGGGCTGGGCAGCGGGCCCATGAGGGTTTTGTCCATTTTGCCCTTTATTGCTTTCTTTCCCGCTTTTGGGCGGTTTGAGCTGCTTTGCGCTTTTGACCTTTTGCCCCTATAGGGGTCTATAAAAACTCCCCTAGGGCTAAGAGAGAAGGCACACACTTCATATGCTTGAGTGTCCCTCTTCTTCTTAAGATGAGGTCGTTCGGAGGTGGTTAAGGCCTGTGGTACATAGGTCGTGGTTCCGATTTTCCCTCGAAAGAGGTATCAACTGGCGTCGTCGGACCAACCGTGTTGAAGGCGATCAAGGCCCATGGTACATACATTGTGTCTACAGTTTTTTCTCGAAAGAGGAGTCAACTGTACTCGTCGGACCGACCGAGTTCGGAGGCGATTGTCGGCAGCGATAACCGGAGAGGGGGGTTGATGGCGATGCCCAATGATGGTGGCCGCGCCGGTCGTGGCGGATCGAAAGTGGTCGCGAGGATAACTCGCGATGGTATAAACCCGCAAATATGGCCGGCGGTGATCGGCAGTGACGGCGGGTAGACGGATTGGTGGCGACGGGGTGGTCGCAGCAACCGGCGATGAAGTTGACCGCCGATAATGGCGGATGACCGGCAACGATGGTGGTGACCGACGGAGATTGCCGGCGATGGTCGACGGTGGTGACCGGTGCGGATTATCGCCAGGGTGGTCGCAGCAATCGGCGAGGCCGACGGTGACGATGGCGCAGTATGGGGATGACCGGCGATGATGAGGGACGCCGAGATGGTGACCGTCACCACATCGATCCTGCCGTTGCCAAACTCATCATCATCCGTAATCGCCACCGCCTCGTCCGGTTATCGCCATCCACCACCGATGTTGGCTACGCCACTACCATCATTTGCCACGCCGCCGATCCTCAACGGCCATCGCCGGTCACCATCCGATAACCTTCATCGCGGGCCATCACCCTTTCATTGCTCACCATTACTATATGTTGCGGATTTTGGAATTCCCAATGTCGCCTTCTCATATACAATTGTAACCCAGACGGAAAACTTGTACCAAAATAAATACATAGTGCAAGATTTCTATCTACCCATGATTTTTCCCTCTTTTGAGGTTTTCCACGAAAATTGAGTTTTCTGTTCACTTTTAAATACCTATGTGTGCTTGGATTTCACAAAGATTAATGCGAAACTTTCACACCATAACTGGTTATATATATATATATATATATATATATATATATATATATATATATATATATATATATATATATATATATATATATGTATGTATATATTACTTTTCTTTTAAAGGAGTACATGTGCACTTTATTTTTTTTTTAAATTTAAGTGTCAGAATTCAAATTTAATAAATGTGAGACTTAATCACAGGACCTTGACAACAACTTTCAAGGCCTTTACCAACTAAACTAAGCTATCTGACACCATTAACTCTTCTTCATGAGAGAAGTATTTTACATTAACAGAGTAAGTGCATCTTTTTTTATACATTGCAAATCTTAATTTACCTTATTATTATTTTTTTCGGAATTTTCACATTGAGCTACTAGTTTTTATTAGTAGTCTCAACACATTAATTTTACTCGATCTCGAACTTTTGCTCCAATTGTTATAAGTACAAACTATGCTCATAAAGGTCCATTTATGTAGGTATATATATATATATATATATATATATATATATATATATATATATATATATATATATATATATATATATATATATATATATATATATATATATATATATATAACATTGTAAGATACAATTGTATTTTAGTTATGTTCATGTGTTGTATTCAATTATTTCAGTAGTGGCATGGTATTATTCTATCATGAATTCCTTATTTAAAAATATGAAATTTAATCATATGACTTACAAGATCTCTATCAACTAAAGCAGCTGACACCACTAACTCATCTTCATGGGAAAGATAATTTACACTAGCCCAAGAAAGTGCATCGATTTTTAGATATTGTATTGCAAATATTAATTTACCTTAGTCTCAACACATTAATTTGACTAGATCTATGACCTCTCTGCACCCATTGATATATATATATATATATATATATATATATATATATATATATATATATATATATATATATATATATATATATATATATATATATATATATATATATATAATTGTCTATTAAATTTATCAATTTCTTTTCTTTTCTTCTAATTTGTTGCTCTCCCATGTGTTTTCCTCTAATGATGCTTTCCACGGTGTGGCCCACCCTTTTAGTGATTGTGACCCCGCCTTCTTGGTCGCCATGGAATAAGGCTTGGAAATAGTTGAACTTGTTATGTTCCTACATGATATTACGGATTATAAGTATAACAAAGATGAGGCTGGGAGTGGCATAAATTCATGGTGGACTTCATCGAGGAGTTATATGAAGAATAGAGCAAAAGAGCATGAGCTTTTGTAAATATAATGTTAAGCTGCTGAAAATATTCAAAATTGTGAACAGTAAGTTGAGTTAGACCTGTAATCAAAAGTTCTCTTCCATTTCAAGATCTACTTACTACCACCTTTTAGTGAATCTAGGACTTCCACACAAAGAACTTGATGAGTTCTCCTATAATTCTAATGAGCAAACAATTCTACTTAAAGATTTATTATTATATTATTGTAAAGTGTTAAGCGAGGACATATTTGTGAAGGAATGTAATTATTTACTATTCCACAAATCCTTATCTATGTCAACTTGGAAAAATGAAGCTGAGTGGCCTATAAATATATTACTATGAGTAATGCATATGATACATAGCTTCACAGTCACTATCTACATTCTTATATTTACTATCTCCCCTATAGAAGTTACACACATAATAATATATATATATATATATATATATCTGTGTGTGTGTGTGTGTGTGTGTGTGTGTGTGTGTGTTTGTGATCCCTAACAAAAGTCTCTAGCTATTATAATAAGATCAACCATGTCTAATTACAGATGGATGGTGTAACAAAACATAATTAATTAAAATTCATTTATGCCTATTACAATTTCTTAATTTTCTTAGTGATGTCATAAGAGTTCTTTGTCTTTGTTCTATGATTAAGAAAGTCATAAAACAAAAATTACTCCTAATCTAACGTTTATTTCATTACACATTCTTTTGATGTGAACTTAATAATGAATATTTTATTTAATTGCTTCCCTTTTTAACTCAACACTTTCATCAGTAAAAATAAGGCATGTTCTTTGCTCAATTTCTTTATTGCTCATTATTTAATCTTCTTTTTTTTCCTTTTGTGTTCATTATATAAGTTTCATTTGTATTCCCTATATAAAGAACTTGCCTCAAGCCCTTATATGCCATGGAGTAGAACTCTTCCTCACCAAACTATTACTAGTTTATTTAATGATCATTGAATAATTTTATTTGTTAGTACATAATATTCTAGCTAAAGAGAAAAGAATATGTGCCAAGGAATGCATAATATTATTAATATTAATATTATTATTACTTCTTGCTTCATAAAAATATAGGAAATGTGCCAAAGAAAGAACCTAACATAATTAACAAATTATTATTAATCCTAATGAATTATATTCACATCAAATATAAACACTACAATAAAGCTAAATCAATACTGAGACTTCTTTGCCCCTTTTTCCATTGATTGCTAATTTGTCTCCTAGTATCATAAATGTAAAGCCCAATATTCAAAATGACTCAATGCCTCTACTTAGTCTTCCAAAAATTCCTCAACAATTAAATGTGTATTTGTTTTCATGGATAGACTCTCTTTTTCCATTGTCATCTCCAATAGTTTTGAAATAACTGCTATTATTAATAAAGCTTCTTGTATTGAAAATCTCACTATGGAAGTTGTTCTTACATCTCTTCAACAAACTAACTTGCCATCACTTGTGATCATTCTTAGGAAGGAAGATGTTCTCCCACCTCTCTCATCTCCTTAGTAAATTCATGATGCTATTGCCATCTCTCTTGTTACTTTGGCCAATAGAGTATAAAAAGATTCAATTATAAGCATACCAAATCATCATTATGTACACTTTAATATAAAAAATTTCCTTGATTATTTTTTCAACCATACAAACATGAAATCAAAGTTATCTAATCAACTAGATATCTTCTTTTTTTTTGTTAGTTTATTTATTTATTTTTCATCCTTGTGTTCATTATTTCTCTTAAGTGCACCATATTTCTTAATAAAGATATATGACATTACTTTAAGAAAAAAAACTTATTGTAACAACAACACTTCAAATAAAAATTAATGAGATACTAGTTTTAAATAAAAATAAAGTCACTAAAACTAAAAAGAAGTCATTCATGAAAATATTTTCTTTAAAAAACTTTTGAGATCCTTTTGTATTGATATCTTGATCTCATTAGCTTTTAACTAATTACCAATTATGCATCAAATAAAAAATATGTGATCGAAGATTAACAAGAGGGGAAAATTAATTTGTTTTAGATATGAGGAATGAAAGTGGATTCATTATTGTAACTCACGTGAAACTTTTAATAACCATTTCTTTTTTTTTTTGTTGATATTCTCAAATTTTTCATAGAAGAACATGCCAGATATTCATGTACGAATGATGATTCAAAACACATTTGCAATTTGTATAAATCAATGAGGCCTAAATTCATAACAATCTTAACCATGCATAACAAACATTAATGATATGGGGTCTAGGAAAGGATTTTGTTCCACCCGTGGAAAGTTTTTTCTGTAAATAGGGAGCAAAAGTTTTTGTTTGTCCATTCATACCCCAAGCTTAGAATGATTTCATGAATTTTGCATCGATTATACATCAAGATCTTTGATAAGACATATTGTGGCATTTCTTATGGATGGTTGATCTTTTTGGTTCTTACAAACAAATGATAAACTACTTTTGTTATTTTCATATCCCATAGAGGTATTAAACTAAATCTAGTTAGGGAGCATTCCCAAAAATCATCTAACTTCTATTCTAGTTATTAGTTTGACACTGTCATTTAGAAAATAATGGATAATTCATTATATTTTAAATTTTAATGACAATTTAATCATTTATCATGGAAAATATTACATTAAATATCTATTATAAAAATAGGATAATATAAGAATTAAAGCATTAAAATGATAAAACTACTATTAAATTTTTAATAGAACATATTGTCCAATTCTACTAGTTTATATAATAACTACATTATTCTTAAATGTATAATAGATATTTAATGTTATCTATTTATCATTATATATATTTTTTATTTTGATGAGAAATGATCAAATTATCAACAAAATTAAAAAATATATAGTGATTTCTCAATTATTTATAAATGTTAGTGGCCAAAATTGAGAATTTTATTAGTATTTTACTCAACTAATTATTATTACATTTCTCACTCTATATTAATCATGTTATTTCCTTAATTTTAAGTCATTGGCATGATACTTAGCATTTTATTCCAGGAAAATAAATGGATGACAGCATTTCTTTAAATAAGTTTAGTTACTCACACATTGCTAAGTTCTGTTTGTCATTGTAAGATGTATAGATATCAAGTCAAGTTCAAAAAATACATCTGAATTACAGATGACTCTAATCACTATGCTTTTCACACACTTGAGAGAATTAAAGAAGATTTCTATTGGTCCTAAGTTGCATGCGCAGTATAATGGAACCCAGATAGCGAGTCTTCTATAAAAGAACTATAATTATTTATGCGTGCTTATTACCAGTAAGCTTGTGATTGCTTTAAGTGCGTGAGAAGCTTCCAACTCCTCTAAAAATACTAAAAAAGAGTATGAGTGGTAGTGGCATCTACTCATTCACTCATGTGGTTGAGCATAATAACATTCGAGGTACATTGTCATGAGATGTTGGAGAAGGAGACGAGGTTGACAATTGAAATTAAAAGCAATTAGATTTTAGTTATAATCAACTCATTTATTACTTCATAAAAGTTTCTTGTTTTTAATGATTGAGTTATTTTCCACATATTTTTAAGGGAGATTTATTTCATATATTTTTTTTTAAGAAAAAGTGAGTTCGAGATGAGTTATACAATGTTATTTGGTTATATTACGGCTAAACACACACACTCTCTCTATTTGATCTCCCTCATTGTTCAACTTGAATTGGCTCCAACGGAAACTATCCCAATAAAAAATAGATTGTATTCTGAATGACTTTTGCACTTCAAGTCAAATAGAATCAGCTGTCCTTATTTCCTTTATTCCCCAAGCAAAAGAATCCAGCATGCAAGTGAGATTCATTGCAACCTCTATGAACCAATAACAAGGTGAAAGACAAGCCAGATTGAACTCATCTCCTGCTCATTTTCTTATATTATCTTGTACATTCCATGTGCCTTATACAAACCCTAAAACCTTAAAAAGGATTCTTTATTCCACCAAGCAAAAGAATCTAGCATGCAAGTGAGATTCAATGCAACCTCCACGAACCAATAACAAGGTGAAAGACAAGCCAGATTGAACTCATCTCCTGCTTATTTTCTTATATTATCATGTACATTCTATGTGCCTTATACAAACCCTAAAACCTTAAAAAGGATCATACTATGCTAGGGTTTATGCGCACCCACATTTAGTTGGTCGGCTGCCGCCCACTATACAAACAGATAAGTTTGAAGATATAGATATATAGCACCATTAGTTTTTTTTCTCAGTACTTCTTACTATATATAAGCTCTATCTTCAGCCTTCAATTATCCATATTAACATATAGAGTGGAGAGAGAGAGAGAGAGAGAGAGAGAGATGAGGTCTTAAAGAATATGAAGAGCTCCTCTTTGAATTTGGGTGTGATAATTTTGCTTTGTGCATGTTTTGGAGCAAGAGGTCAATTGAGAGCTGATTACTATGTGAGTAGTTGCCCTAATTTGTCTAAAATGGTGTGGAGAGGTGTTTAAAGCACTTCAGAATGAGATGGGTCCCTTCTTCGGCTCACCTTTCATGACTGCGTCGTGAATGTGAGTTTTTGTGAAGAACTACCTTACGGTTGAAGAAAATTAAAATCTTCAAGCAAATTTTTTTCGGGAGATATTTTATCTTAGAGCAAAATAAAAAAATGTTGAGATTCATCCCAAGTAATTTTTTATCAAATTATTACGATATAATTTATTTTAAGTTATTAAATTTATTTTAAAACAAATATAATACATAAGTACTAATTGATTTTTTATAAATTACATTTATCTTAAAATAAATTTATTGACTTTGAGATCTTAATATTTTTATTAAAATTTGATCAATTTATTCAGATCCTAAACTTTTTCAAATAAGGAAAAATTTTTAAAATAAGCATAATTATAGACATAATTAGTGGATTAGGCACGCTTAAGAAAAAAATTTAGAAATAACCGTCCGTTTAACGGGTGGGCTAAATAAATTAAAAAAATTCGACCATACGGTATTTTGATTGTATTGAAGTCGTTTGTTATCGGAATTCAGCGACTTGGTATCGTTGGAATCAGCACAAAATTGTCCACGACTTTCATGTTGACCCGGAATTGAGATTGTGGCGCCTTGCATAAGAAATTTTGATGTTTTGTTAAAATTTTAGTTGCAATTTGGAAAATTTAAAAAATCAGCATGAAATTTTCTTAAAGTTAAATAGCCTGACAGTTTATGGTTAAGAGGATATTTCTATTACTCCGCTTGGAAGAAGCAATTTACTTAAACTGGAAATATGTTACATGGATAAATGGTATCATGCAGTGCAATGTACATAGAAAATATAAAATAGTGTTAGAACAACGTACATCAAGTTATCATATGATCTACAACTACAAACTATGCTAGAGTACATCTAATGATGGCGGTGCCTGCGTGGTGGAAGTGTGTCACTCCACAGGTATAATGTGCGGGATCGCGGGGATGCAAGTGATCTCTTGATGTCATCATCTCCGGTGGTGAGTGGTCTGCTCGGTGTCATCGAGAGGTGTAACATCTGGTATCTCCTGCGATGGTCTGGCGAAAGGGACTATGGGGTACCTTGCATGCATCGTGGCATGTAGGCGGATCGTGAGGATATAGAAGAGCTTGTACTTGCCAAGACGAAATGGACTAAACATGCCTTCTGGTTTGATGAGTGGTGTGCCATATGGGTAAGTGTATGGACCGACATCTGGCATGGATGATGGACCTGCATCGAATCATGTACCGACAAGGCTGATCTTTGGCTATTGCTGCATCTCTATATCGTATCGATATGTGCATGCCCTTCCTAAGTTTTCTGCATAACTCCTCATAAGTATTGATTGAATGCTAAAAATCAGTGTCCAGATCTCTCCCAAAATAAGCCTGGAATATATCCTGCATGTCAAAGATATGTTTCCTCTGTGGAGACAAAGAAATTATGTTGTTTGTTAAACATATAAATTTTTGAATAGCATAAAATTTTTTTAGCACTTACCATCAGTCTCTCTCCAGGAGCACAAGGATAGTAGGTGGTTGGCGGTATGGTCAGAGCCCTAAGCATGTATAAGGAGGCCCAAGATCGATACCACCTCATGTCGACTCACCTGGGTCAGCTGCAGTGGAGCTGCACCCAATGAACAATGGCATCGTTTCTAGCCTCCCACTGTAATATGTAAGCCTGGTGGTACTCAACCCAGTCAATGTTAGCCTTTCCCCATCCATCGACTCGCTGAAATGAAGGATCTATAGGATCTACGTCGACTCTAGGTGATAGCCCAAACTACCTGAGAATGCGATCAGGGAGGTACCACTCAATTCGCTTCTAACTGATCAATGGAACCCAAGCCAACCATATCTCATGACCAGCCAAACAGACATCTGCCACTATGGTGCGGATCTACTGGCCATAAGGTTCCCATATCACCTACAGTAGTCATATAGTAAATTTTATGTCTTCTGTGAAATTACAAAAAATAATAATAATCAAAAGTGCACTTGGTCATACCTGGCTTTGAAGCAACCCATCAAGCTCGTCCCTATACACTCTAACATGAGCAAGTGTCATCTCCCTAAGGTAACCCTCGTTCCATCTGCAACCAACACTCAAACCCTCCAATTCCACTAGGAAGGGTACCTGCAATGTGGGTCGACCAACATGTAAATGCTCCCACGACCATACCTGTAGTAGGTGCAGACATCCTGCCATGTTCGTCCGCTTCGATCTTGTTGCCTCATTCAGCTATCTATATAAGTTGTGCCAACACGGCTGATCCAATGTTAAACTTGCTAAACAAGGTCAGATCCTCTAATAGTGGTAAGTGCTGGAGATGTCCTCTGACCCGGATGTATCTGGCATGAGGAAGCATCCTATGGTGAATAGTATGTACGCTCTGACATGCATCCAGAACTCAGCATCTGACATATCCAAATATGAATCCTTATAGAATGTCTAACGCAACCACCATAATGGCATGCAGGTCTTGGCGTGCGCTTGCCCCATGTAAAATGTAGGCGTCAAATGTGGCTGAATGGGATCATGGTATAGGACATCAGGCTCGAGATGTCTACCCTCTCCAACAGTTGTCGGCCCTATAATAGGAGTTCCGTCAATCCGAATACCAAGGATTATGGCTACGTCCTGTAGTGTGACTATCATCTCACCAACCGCTAGATGAAATGTGTTCGTTTATGGTGACCAGCGCTCAACCAAAGCTGTGAGCAAGTGGTGATCTAGTCTGAGGTACTACAACTGTGAAACACAATCTAATCCAACTTCTCGTAGTCCATCCATGAACTGGGGGCAATTTACCAGCCATTCCCTGATCATAAGTAGATGCGAAGCAGCCTCGAGAATGGTAGTCTACATAAGACAAAGTGTATGTATCATCAAAAATTTACATCTGTCATGTCACAAATAGTACAACAACATATCATATCAGGGTGTGTAGCTCTGTGTCTGCCACGAAGCTCCACGATGCTCGGATGCACCTCCGGGGGTGCGGGACCATAATCGATAGGGGCTCCTCTATGCGGCGTCTACGTCGACACCTAACTGCTCCTCCTTCCTCCGTCGCCATGTTACCTAAAAATTTATTGTTCAGTTAAATGCATTCAATTTCAAATGTACATATGTAGCTAAACATGTAAGGTATTACAATTATTTTATTTCATAAAATGCAGTTGAACTCAAAAAAAAGAAGTACAGGATCAAACCAACAAGCATCGATAAAAAACACATATGAGAATGTACGATCAAACTAAGAAACACACATATTAAAACACATAGGCCTAAAAACACACTAGCATTTAAAGAAATATACCCATTGATCAAACTAAGAAAATAATGACCATATTAGTATAGTCTGGAGGGTCCGAAAGAAAAATGTACAATACAAAGTTCTCGATCTGAAGGAGGAGTGTGGAGTACAAGTAAAACACATATGCCTGACAAAAATACTAATGTCGCCTTTGTGGACAAGTAGTCTTGTTATGTCGTAATGGTACCCCCCATCATGGCACAATGTCCACTTTCTCACATCTCTTGCCAGCAGCCACTCTGCAGCTTCTGGTTTGATATTCTTGATATCTATCATGTAACGTGTGTAAATGTGGATGTTAGTTGTATTTTCTGCAACATACATCTTCTGGCACATGAACTCTGTATCAGGAATTCCCATCATTTTGCATGCCTTCTTGAAATTCTCCTTGAGGTGGCGTAAACAGTGGCGATGTTTTACCCAATGTAAAACCTCATGGCATCCATGCACAAATCCAGAATGACGGTTAGAAATAATGCATAAATCAGGTCGTGTGCATATAATTGGAACCAAGTCTTATAAAGTCCTAATAAACCAGGTCCATGACTCATTGCATTCTGCTTCAATGTTAGCAAATGCCAGAGGATACAAACCATTATTAACATCGATACCAACAGCAGTTAGTAATGTACCTCTGTACTTTCCCAATAGGAAAGTACCATCAAGACTCATCACTAGTCTGCAGAATTGCTAACCAATTATGGATGGTCCAAAAGCCTAGAAAATGCATTGAAATTGGCCAGGAATGCTTGATTGGATTCGATACACAGTGTCAGGCATAACTGAACATACAACAATCATGAACTGATCCAACAAATGATGACTCTTCCCGCCAAATATAGTTTGTATAGCCTTCCGTGCATCCCATGCTTTCATATATGAAACTCGATATCAAACTTTGAGTCCATTCAACCAATAATTTCCTAGGTTTCAAGTCCAACATCATCAAAGCTAGATATAGTAACTAATAAATTGTGAGGTGCATTGCCTATGTCTGGTGCTCAGCATTGAATGAGAACATGTGTGTGGCCCTGACATATGTGAAATCACCCAAGCACCACCAAGCCTCTTGCTTTCCCGAGCATGTAGACACCATAAATATGGCCTATTATGATTATTTCTATGAATGCAACGTATCGTGAACCTCATTTTATTAGAATCACATGTGTCATATTCCACATTATTTGTGATTGACCAACCCTGGACTGTAAACTTGAGGTGTCTCTTGTCATGGAAACACATTCTCTTAGTTAGGTCTGTTGGAATAAAATTATCTTCTACGAAAATAAATTTGCTAGGAGACCATCAAAGTTTAGTTCTTCATCCCATTCTTGGGTTGACTGACAAGCTTGAACATATTCATTATTACTAAATATGTTTTCCTCAAAGGTCACTATTTTGTTAGAATAATCTCTTAATATCTGATTGGTTGTAGCGTTTGGATGCTGTGTTCTCCCATCTCACCTTCGCTATCATCATTATGCATTACTGGGCATTATTTGTAACCCTCATCCCGGTTTACGGAGCCACCTCATCACAACGGTACTCATCCATATTTATGGAAGTTGAAGCCATATGATTACCATGAATAGAAGATGCAGATATGTCTACATCTTCACTTCTGCACATATGAATGAAGTGTTTTAGGTTAAGGTGAAAATTTGAACATAAACAAGCAGTTCAAACAAATTACCTATAATGTGGTCCTTGTGGCGATAAGTGGTGTTGAGAAGTTTCAATTGCCTAGAATTCATCTGCAGTATAATCATACGCTTCAGAATCAACAGTTTGTTTCATTTCAATTTCAACATATATGACAACAGGTTGTACAATTGCTGCATTGATGACCGACTCGCAAACTTCGTCATCATTTAGTGGTGTAGCAATGAAACTGGCACCAACAGGGAACCTATATATGAGATTAATCCTGAACCATGTCGAATCAACGTTTAGTGACCGCATGATTCAATCTTGAACACTGCTAAAATTAGCCCAGGGAGAAATTAATATAGGACGATTTTTTCCGCCAATATATGTAGGGAAGAAATCGTCACTTACACTAAGTTCGCCGCCATAATACAGCACCATGCATACTGTGCTTGAACTCATTTTCGAATCAAATATGTGTATCGGAAGTGAAAATGCTGAAGAGCAGACCTGTTTAAATTAGCTAAATTAATCATTATCTTATAAAACACAAAAATAACAAACAATTTTACGCCTTACTGGCCGAGTAAGCCCATAGTTTTAACAGTTCTCATCCACTGAATTATTAGAAGTACTAATCAGATTAGTTAAAATTAACTATTAAACAAATAATAACTACAATTATATTTTTTAAATCATAATTAAATCAACTACCATTAAAATAAATAATTAGCTAAACTATTAAATTAGCTTAACTCAATCATCTATCAAACAAACCTAAACCAATTATCGATCAACCCAACCTACTCCATATGAGGGAAATTATAAATTCATAACTCATTACATTCTCAAATATTAAGGTTGCTATATTTTGGGATACACCCACTAAATAAATTGCTAAAGAGACCAAAAGAATTAATCACATTCTTATATAATCACTTCTAACAAAAAAAATAGATACTTATAGATACATGTTCAAATAGCAAAGAGTAATTAATCACATTCCCTATAACTCACACTCTAACTCCAATCCACATTACACAACATAATGTGATAATCATTTCACCTAATATTATACCTAAAAAATACTAAAATAAGTTAGGTCCATAATATGTGTGCCTACAAACATTATTAAGTACAACAAAGCATGTCACATATGCACCCGTTGTTTTGAAAAAAACACAAAAATACCTTTTCCGCCAAAGGGCTGGATATGGTGGCGGATCGGCGGCGAGGGGAGGTCGGCGTCGACCTTGACCCGATGGTGGTTTGGCGGCGTAGGGCGCGGCAAGAGATTCGCCGCCCTGGGAGAATGGCGAGATCATCTCGATCTCTCGGTTCAGCCCATTTTTTTAAAAAAATTGATGATTTAATATTATTTTTTCTATATTTTTTTAAGCGTGCCTAATCCGCTAATTACGTTTATAATTATGCTTATTTTAAAAATTTTGCCTTCAAATAATTGTCAAACGCTACCATATGATAACTATTTGATCACTGACTTTGTTTCTCAAGCTCCTGACTGCATCGTTGTTGATCTCTTGCAGGGCTGCCACGCTTCAATCCTCTTAGATGGAAGCGACAGCGAGAAATTTGCTGCTCCCAATGTAAACTCTGCAAGAGGGTTTGAAGTAATAGACGCCATTAATATAATCGCCATCTCTGCAAGGGACTCTGTTGTTCTGGTATCCACATAATATTAATTCCACAACTCAGTACTCAGCTTTCTTGTTCAACTCATATCATAGATATCTATTTTGTTAGTGTTTAACAAAAAAATTTCTTCTTTACTCAAACAAAAAAAAAAACTTTTTGAGATATCTTTTCTAGATTTCTGAATTTCTATTATCGCTCTTTACCATCGATCACTAGTCTTATAGAGAGCGGTGGATCTACTAACTGATTAGGAAGAGAGAATTCGGTACGGAGAAGAACAACTTTAATAATAGTATTATTAGAAACAACAACACTTCTACCTGTTGTTGTAACGAATACATGGAGAGATTCGAGCTTCATGAATCTGAACCACACTAATTTGTAAATGAGCAATATTTTTCTTTTTAGTGGCCAGAAAGGAAGCCTTTCAAAGAAGAAGATGGATTTTTGTTATTGCCCATATTTATATTTTTTTTTTAAGATATTTAAGCGATTTTAATCATAAACTTATACATATAATACATATGCAAAGATTTAAATTCAAAATCTCTTGATTAAAAATCAAAACTCTCAATAGATTAAGATGCCTTGCAGCCATATTATCATTTAAGAGGACAATTTCCTCTACTGATAGATTGATGAAATAATTTGATGTCATGGACAGTTCCTTGGAAGAAGAGATAGCTTGGTATCAAATTAGACTGGTGCAGACAATCTCCCAAGTCCTTTTGATAGTCTCGATCAAATAATAATAGCTAAATTTGATGCTGTTGGACTCAACACCATTGATGTGGTCACTTTATCAGATAATTATGTGAGTAATTAATATTTGGTTGATAATTGACTTGACTTTGTGGCATTTCATTCAAGAAATTAATTATAAGAGAGTCAATTTAAGAAAGTTTAAAGTTGGGTTACATTTACTAATAAGTATTTTTTTCAATTCAAAATTTTTTATTACATGTATCCTTAATTTTACATGTCTCATATTATTCTTCGGTATATTTAAAATATTAGACAATAAATTAAACTTAAATTCCATTAGAATACAACTAACTTATTAGTTATTTAACTAATACTCTTTAATTATTATTTAATAGTTTAATTTTTTTTCATGTAAATTTAGTAGTAGTATTCATAGATCATAACGGATAACAAAATAAAAAATATGTATAGCAAAGTTAATCTTTGACGGACTTTTTCTTTAGAACTATTACACAATTTCGGAAAAAATAATGGTACATAAAGTTTAATATAAATACCATCTTAGTTTATAGTATGCAATTCTTATATATTAATATGTCAAATATCTAAATTATAACTTTTATAAGAATATTAAAATTTTAATATTACATCAAAAATAACATTATTGATTTTTTAAGCTGAAATATATTTTTTTATACATAAAAAATAAGATATTTGCTAATATTAAATTTTAGATATTTTATGTAAATGCATAAAAATTATATGCTATATATATAAATATCTCATCTTTCTCACTCCTCAAACAGAAAGTTTATTTATAGGAAATTTTAAAATAGGCACATTTAACTTTAAATTAGATCGAATTTTTTTTTTATTTAAAATTTCTAGTTACACACGATTCGATGGCCAACTCTACAAATGATTTTATTTTTTTTTTTTTGTTTTTTGCTTTTAAAAAAAAAAAACACATTTTTTTTTTCTTTTTGTTTTTTGTTTTTTGGTAGAGAGAGAGATTTAATAATTAATAATTATTTTATTTAAAATATATATTTAAAAATATTTTTTTTATATATTTATAAATATTTATATATTTACATTAATTTATTTATATATATAATTAAATATATAATTTAAAATATTTTTAATTATATATATAAATTTAGAAATATTTTATAATTTTATTTTAATATAATTATTTTAAAATATATATATTATTAATTTTTAATATAATTAAAAAAATATAAAAAATATATAAATAAATAATTTTAAAACAAATAAAAAAATAAATTATAAAAAAAGCAATTATATATATATATTTATAAATTTATTTAGTTATTATATTTAAATTATAAAATTTTTTTAATTTTATAAAATAAAAAATATTTAAAAATATATAAATAAAATTAGTTATTTATATATATATTTATTTATTTAATAGTTATTTATTTATTTAAAAATATTTATTTTTTAAAATATATAATTAGTTAAATAAATAAATAAGAATTTTAAATTATATAAATATTTATTATTTATATTTTATAAAATATTTAGTTATTTATATATTTATATTTATTATAAAAAGCCAATAAATTATATAAATAAATATATATAACTAAATTTTTATATATAATTACTATTTATATAATTTATAAAATATTTATATAATTTATTTCTTTCTTTATTTATTTATTAAAAATTATTTATTTATATATTTTAAATATTTTAAAATTATATATTAACAAATTAATAAAAAATTATATATTTTAAATAATTATATTAATTAATAAAAAAATTATTAAATAAATTTCTAAATTTATATATATAATTAAAAATATTTTTAAATTATATATTTAATTATATATAAATAAATAAATTAATAACTAAATATATAAATATTTAGATTTAAATATTTTAAATAAATTATATTTTAAATATTTTAAATAATTATATTAATAAAAATTAATAAAATCTCTCTCTTTTTGTGAAAGAAAAAAAAAAAAAAAAAATCCTCTTTTATAAAATAGTTTTGTTGATGACACATGGAATGTTTGTTAAAATATCATACACATAATTTATTTTCATAAAAAATTTTGATGTCTAAATTCTAATTGCAATATGTCTATTTTAAAATTTTCATTTATATCTAAAAGGTGGCACACCATCAGCCGAGCTCGCGCCCTCTTCAGCAACCGACTGTTCAATTTCTTGGTACGGCGCCGGACTACATCCTCCCTCACGTCTCAGCTCCAAAGCCTCTGCCTCAAAACGGCGATGGCAATCGACATTGACCAAAACTCCACCGACTACTGACAACCACTACAACAACCTCATCAACCACAAAGGAATACTATCCTCCGACCAGATCCTTTTTTTCCGGCGACACCGCCACGGCGACTTCAACTAGATCTCTGGTTCAGAGCTATGGAAGCAATAGCGCCTTCTTCTTCTCTCAGTTCGCGAGCTCCATAGTGAAGATTGGAAATATAAGTCCGCTCACTGAGAAGCGGGAGAAGTGAGGAAGAATTGCAGGGTTGTTAACTCAAGTTAGTACTGATTATTTGTTTATCATGCAGGTGGTTTGTAGTATTTATGAGTTATTGATGGATAAAGAGAGTATAAGTTTAGGCATTTAGTTTAATGGGAAAAATATATAAGTAATAACTAATAACAGTCAATTTAAGTAAAAAAATTCGATTTCTCTCAGTAACAGTGGCTATGAGATCAATTATAATGTTCAAGCAGGTGACGGTATGATGTTAGTTTCATGTCAGTATTGTAAAGTTTTCAAACAATTATGTTTCAGATTATAGCTAGGATCCCTCTTTTGTTGACTTAAGCTCTGAGTATATATTATGAATTACTTATGCGAGATTATCGAGGTAATGTGTCATCCTTCACTTGGGTTTGAACGAGAAAAAAAAACCGGTCGATCGTGTATGTCCTAATAAGAAATATTTTGATCTTTATCACAATTGTTTGTAAATGAAGATGGAATATTTTCACATAGGTAATGTTAAATTATTACATGCTAAAATATCATAATCATAGGTAGAATTTATTACTTTGCTTTGAAAGATGATTGCATTTAAAGAGGTAAATGACATAGATTTTGTATGATACTTAAGTAAAATTTATAGTGATTTTTAAAAATAGTTTTAACTAGTTTTTATTATTAATAAAGTAAAACATTCATTTTTTTTTTGGCAACAAGGTGATCACAGCGAAATTTACCAATTGCAATCAAATCGACTAATGGTTTAATATTAGAGAGTCAGCCTAATTAGAATTTCTGAGATGTCTTAATTTAGTTAGAATTCTTATAATATTATTATTTAATTTTTAGATTTTGTTAACCCGGACCTAGTCCTAAGACCCAACAAAGAATCAACCCACAGCATCCTCAAACACTAAGTTTAAGCATTAAGCATAGTGTCGGGGCCCATTGGTTATTCAATTTAAAATTGATTTAACTTTAGGAGATTTGAATAATATTGTTTATTTTGATTGAGGTTCATTACAATTTTATAATTTTAGATAAAATTTTGATAGATTGACAATTCTGACATCGTCCCCACATAGGGCTACAATGGGGTCCACCATGCTAAGAAAGGTGTATGGTGGTAAACACCAGCAATCCCATATAATGCATGAAAGGGGTCTCTAAACACCACATGTAACACAAATTTTCTCACAACGCCAAGAAAGGTTTGTACAAGTACTTATATACATGCAATGTCAAGTTAAAATATTAATTTTAACTTTGTAGTTGAATTTTTATTATGCTGTTTATGCTTCATGTCAATGTGTTTGACAGCATTTCAGCAGCATCCCAACATCATCCCCATATAGGGGGCTACCTCGAGTATGTTGGACCTGCCCACCACTCCAATAAAGGCGTGTATGGATGGTATAAACCATGGCCTAAATGCGTCATCCCACCATACCAAGAAAGACATGTATAGGGCTCTGAGGTATCTACTGAAATAGATTTTCCTACCACACCAAAAAAGGCTTGTGTGGGTACTTATACACCTATAATATTAGTTTAAACAATAATTTTATATTATGGCCTGGCTTTATGTCAAGCTGTTTAGGCCCCTCTCGGTGTGAAGTTTGATAGATTCAAGATCCGGCATCATCCCAGATGGGGATGCCTCGAGTATCTTCATACCCATCACGCAAAGATGGTGTATGGGTGGTATAAATTACATCCTGAATGCATCATCTTACCATGCCAAGAAAGACATGTATGGGGCTCTGAGGTACTTGTTGAAATAAATTTTTTCACCATGCCAAGAAATGATTGTACGGGTACGTATACACCTACAATTAAGCTCAGCTTTCATCATCGCATCAAGAAAAATATGTACGAGTACTTATATATCAACACAGATTTTAGGCGGGCAAGGGCATGCGCGGGGGCATGTGGGGGAAAGTGGGGCCGGGCGCCTGCAGACATGCGCCTGGAGTCACAAGCGCAGGCACCGTGAGCTGGGTGCACAAGGAGTGGATGCAGCAATGCGCCCAGCCATAGCAGTTTGTGAGGCATTAGGGCTACATGCGAGCATCGACGCAGTGTAGCAGCGTGAGCAGCACCGTGAGGATGCGGTGAGACAAATGAAGCTCACTGGGTGCTCTCACACAGGCTGCTTGGGTCGATTTGACGATGTACGCTTGTTTGCTCATGGAGGCTTGCCGAAAAGGGAAGAACGAAAGCTTGATTCATCTGTGGGAGAGGCGCGAGACAAGACGAGAGAAAGATTTAGGGCCAGTTGCGTAGGGATTTGGAGAGAGTAGAAAATTAGGGTTAGGGTGTTAAGAGGGGTATTTATAAGATTTATTTTTTTAATTAGACATAATTTGGATTTTTCTATCAACATTATCATATAGGCAATATATATGCCGATCTTAAGTTATTCTGATCTTCCGGACGCAACGACACAGTCCGTTTAGTGATCGGAGGCCATTTGGTTCAAGTCGGCATCGAATCGGGGTCAATTTCAGTTCAAAATTGTGCGTCATCACTTCAGATCGCTCTATATTTGTACAAGCTCGTCTGCATTGAGCGTGTATAGTTTTATTTGATAGATTTCTATGTTTTGATGTTAACGACGTGATCAATTTCATGAACGGAGATCATTTTAGCATCATCGCGACTTCCCAACCTTGATATATTCGTAGGCTCTTCGACGACTCCCCTTCTTGATCGGTTGACCGTCAAATTATGCAAGATATATATTTTGATCAATTTTGATATTTTGAATGCGATGGTGGAGTCTGTTCATCGAACGGAGGTCATTTGACTGATTTTGGTGATGTCTAGTGCATTTCAGCTCATATTTGTGTGTTGTTATATCCGATTGCTCAATATTCACATATACTCATACAAATTGAGTGCGAATAATCTCATTTGATAGGTTTCAATGTTTTGTCGTTAATAGTGCAATCAATTTCATGAACGGAGATCATTTGGGCATCGTCTCAGCTTCCCGACTCAGATGTGTGCATAGGCGCGCCGACTAACTTCTTTCTTGATCGGTTGACTATCGAATTGTGCAATACACATATTCAGATCAATTTTGACATTTTAAACATGATGGCGAAGTCTGTTTGTCAATCATAGATCATTTTGACTAATTTTTGGTATCGAGTGTATTTCAGCTCTGATTTATGCACTGTTGCATCTGAAGTCCGTCAAATTTATTCTTTTGAGCTCGACTTGACTATTGTAACATGCATGGAGGTCAACATCGCACTGTAGATGAGCTTGACTTCGAGCCTGCTATAGGCTCGGATCAGAAGATTATCGAGCAACTCGTTTATCCATATTTAAATTAAAAATTGGCTTAATCTTTAGACCCTTCGATTCACGCAAATGGCAAGATACAATCAACCATTCATTCGTGTTGTAACATTACCCTTGCACATCCTAGCCATCCAAACCATCGGTTAATTGTAAAAGCAATGTATGTGATACCTTTGATCTCGCAGTCTTAACTCTTGAGTATCGCCTTCCCACTCGGTTCACTTCATTCTGAGATCGAGACACTCCTTCTCATCACTCCTCTGTGAAAACCCTAGTTTCCCCTCATCAAATCGTCGATCTCCCTCACAAATGCTTGAAATAGTTCTCCAGTCTCCTTCGAAGGTAACACTCACTGATATCCTTAATAATACACACTGATTTCTTTAATATTTCTCTCGAATGGAAAGCTCGTTGATCTCCTTTCTGAATCCCTGGAAACCCTCGGTCCCTCACCGATTTTCATCGTACAAATGTAAACCCTTCTCTCTCGCACGATTGCATAAACCCTTACTGACACCGATCTCCCATGCACGAAACCCTCACCGATCTTCGTTACTGGTAAGTTCGATACTTTTTTTTACCATTGAATAGATGCTTGTCATCGATTGCATAGGCTTTCCTCCATCTTGGATGGCCATTTTTTTAGTTCTTTACTCGTTGACATACTTGTGAAGATGTGATGGGAGTTGGAAACTTACAGACAAACTTTTTTGCTACTGTGCTGATGGTGTTTATATTTTGCTCTTTTATCTTTTGTTGAGATTTTGGTAACCGATGGTTGATTCTCCTGTGCATCAGGAAGGTCCTGTTTTGGGCTATTTGCTTTTATTTTCAATGATTTTATTGTTTCTGAGTCCAGATTGGATGCTTTTCTACTTTTCTTGTTGTTACTCTTCCGATCTTTTCATACTTAAAATTGTAAGAGGGCTTCGATTTGATTTTAATTGACTCTTCAGTCCCTTAGGGGATTACTTTATGTAACTATCATCTTTTTTACATTGGAATTGAATTGGGCTTTGCCCTTAATTTCTTCCAAAAATAACAGCTACTTTGAGAGTTTGATTTAAGTTTTTTTTTAATGAGAATGTTTAAGTGTTCATTGATTCATTCACTCTATGCTTATATCAGGAAAAGATATGTATATTTGATCTCTAAGGCAGTTTGTTTAAGATCTTGATAACTTATATAGATCTGTATATCTGATATTTAAAGCAGCTATCATCAAGGCAATGTTTATGTGCTCATTGATCCGTTCACTCTATTTTTAGCATTGTATACTGATTATCTTAAAGCAATAATGATTTAAGTAATTTTTTTTCAAGTATCTGTTGAAGAGTTTAATATTTACTTTTAGAATTTTTGATATATATATATATATATATATATATATTTTTTATTTATTTAAAAGTTGAAATCATGATTATTTGTGAGTTATGATTGCATATGCTATTTTTTATTATCATTTTAATTTCACAGATTATGGAAAGTACAAGCAGTGAGCAAGCAAATGTAAACTATGAAATATTGGATGAACATACAAAGTATTTAATAGGAGGAGAACATAACTTGGTAGATGTGATTGAAGATGATAATGTTGATGTAAGTTTTGATGGGAATAATGGTGGGATGGTCCCACTGGATGGAAGTGATGGGAAAAGGGATGTTGAAGGGAATAATAATTTTGAAGGGTAAATGATGTCAATGTTAATGAAAATCCAATTGAGAAAAAAAAAGAAAGAAAACATCCAAGGTATGGGAAAAATTTAAGAAATCTTTCTCCCAGATGGTCAGAGAAAGGGTGATTGTCATCACTAGGGCTGCAAATGAACCAAGCGTTCAACAAGCTACTCATGACTAGGCTCAATTAGAGCTCGTTTGCTCATTTAACTAATCTAATAAGCTTGAACATTTTTGTAAAAACTCGATTGCTAAATGAACAAGCTTGAACAAGTTGTTATTCAGTTCATTTATGTTTATGAACAGTGTCATTTAAAGCTAACGAACAAGCTCATTAAAGTGCTTGATTACGGTTCGATTAAGGCTCAATTAAAATATGTTCATAAACAATATCATTTATATTTCTCAACATGCTGCTCGTGAACAAGCTCGATTAAGGCTCATTTATTTCTTTAAATAAGCTGCTTGTTAATAGGCTCAATAAGCCCAATTTGAACTGAGCTCGCAAACAAGCTTGAGCCAAGCTCAACAATTTTTTTTAAATGAGCTCGAGCTTGAACACCATCCTAAAAGCTTGAATCGAGCTCGAGCCGAGCTCGAGCTCAAGAATGATAAACGAGCTTGAACTTGAACAAGCCTCGGCTCAACTTGGCTCATTTGCAGCCTTAGTCATCACTATAAAAAAAACTTGCATCAGGTAGTACTGGTGCAACAACCTAATTCAAAAGGCATTTAGAGCAATGTGCTGTTAGGATCTGCACATTGAAGCAGCAAGACATACTACTTTTTCAACCAACTGAGACTGAGAATGCAAGTAGTGCACAATCATATCTTGCTGGGGGTAGCTTAACAACTTTTAAGTATGACCATACTAAAGTCAGAGAGATGATTGCTCATTATATACTTATCAATGAAAAACCTTTTTCAATTGTTGAAGAATTTGGTTTCAATCTAGTATTGATGTCAATGTCTCCTTATTTTAGAAAATATTCAAGGACAATTGCTCGCAATGATGTTATGTTGGTCTATGAAAGGGAGAAGATTAAATTAAGAAACATGTTAAAAAATATAAAAAGGATAAGTTTTGCTACAGATATTTGGAAGTCAAAGAATCAAAGAATATCATATATGATTATTACAGCCCATTATGTTGATAGTAATTAGACATTACAGAAACGTGTATTGAGTTTCTACATTTGCCTTCTCCACACACGGCTTCTGAGATTGTTGAGACATTCTATAAAGCTCTTGTTGATTGGGGTGTTGAGGATGAAGTCTTCATAATATCAGTGGATAATGTATTAAATAATGATAGTGCCATCAAATTATTAAAAGATAGCTTCAGGTCAAAAAGAAGTTATTTTATAGTGACAAGTTATTTCATGTTTGCTCATCTGCTCACATATTAAACTTAATGGTTAAATATGGAATTAAGTGTGTTGAAAATGTAGTTGAAAAAATTTATGACACATTTAGTTTTGTCAATTCTTTTGAAGCAAGGTTAATGAGATTTTCAGATGTAGTAAAATAATTACAATTGCCCAAAAAAAGTTAGTGATGGATTGAACAATAAGATGGAACTCTACTTATCGTATGTTGACGATTGCAATACAATTAAGGGAGACTTTTTCCTCTTATAGCGAAAGAGAGGTTTATATGTGAATTGTCTCACTGAAGAAGAGAGGAATAAGATAGAGAAGGTTTATGATATTCTTGGTTTCTTTAATGAAGCAACAAATATTATTTCAGGGACTAAGTATCCAACCTTTAATCTATTTCTTTCTTAAATTTGCACTATAAAGAAGGTTACAGATGATGGTGCTATCTCATGTGATAATATTATTAAGGAGATTTCTACAAAAATGAAAGAGAAATTTGACAAATATTAGGGTGAGTGCAATCTTCTTATGGATTTGGTGCAATAATGGATCCTAGAATGAAATTTTTTGTCATTGAGTATGCATATCCTAAGATTTATAGTGTGGATGAAAGTTTGAGAAATATTTCAGTCATCCGTACTTTATTGTATGAACTTTATGAAGAGTACGCTTCATGTTTTGAACCTGAAATTAAAGGTACATGTGATAAAGTAGCTACACAGTCAAAATAAAGATGCTACATCAAATCAAACAAATAATATAAAAAATACAATGGTTGGCTTGATTTTACTACATATGTAAATGACAAAATAAGTAAGCGACCAATCAAATTAAAGCTAGATAATTAGTTAGAGGATGGGTTAGAGACTTCTCTTGATGGTCAGCATTTTGATGTTATTGCATGGTGGAAAGGTAATCACTTAAAATATAGGATATTATCAAGAATGGCTATTGACATATTATCCATACAAGTTAGCACAGTAGCTTTTGAATCAACATTTAGTGCTGGTGAGAGAGTGGTCGACACATACCGCTCAAAGCTTGATTTGGAAGCTATGCAAGCCCTTATTTGTGGTTCAAATTGGCTTCATTGACATTTTGGATTGAAGGGAAGAATTAAGGTAGACAATATCTTCATTAACAACTATGTTTTATTATTGATAATAATATAATGATTCATGTGATGTTCTTTGATTTGATAGGAAGAAGAAGGTGATGATGATGTGGAGATCACCTTACCGCTATCATAAAAAAATTTATTAAGGTAATGCCACATTCAAAACATTTTAAAAAAATTAATAAAACTTGATATTTTCAATTATCATTTTAATTGTTTTTTAAAAGGACATTGGTGGATCTTGAATGAGGCTGGGAGTTCTTTATATGAGAGTTCTTTTTTATATACATGCTTAGTGAATTGCTAGTGGTGACATATTTTATTTGAAATGTAATGTTTTAATATATACTTGATGAAACTTTCATTTAATATTACTAACACCAATATTCAAAGATGTCCCATTTATCTTCATGATTTTTGGTTTTGAAGTAACTAGGTGAAATTTTCAAATAAAGCATGATTAGTGATTTTTCCAATCCTTCTTTTCATTCTATTTTATTTGTAAAACTTTCTGTAGGTACTTAAAATGTATACATTGGAGCGAAGGAATGGATTATTTGCTGAGCATGAAAGTTTTATGTTTTGGTTCATATTTTGAGCATTAGAGGGCAAATATCAATCTGCAACGAGCTCATTTTGTTCTAGTTGTATAGTAAATGAGCTTGGCTTGATAAGACAAGAACTTGAGTTCGAATCGACTCGTTTACACCCCTAGGCTGAGGTTTGCCAGCGGTGGAGGTGGCAGGCAGCGGACAACCAATGGTTAGTGGTCGCGTAGTGGGTGAATATTGGTGGTCAACTGGTGGGGGTAGGTAGTGTTCGGCCTACAAGCTGAGGCTGAGGCACCAGCAGTGGTGCCACTGTCGGTGGACGTAGCCAACCTCACTTTACATTGAACATAGTATTTAGAGTACGCTCAAATTTAGACAAATTTCATCAAATTTGAACTATAAAGTGAATTTAAATTACAGTAAAATTTTACATTATATTCCAAATTCTTTAAACCAAACAGCAAAATTCTTAAACCCTTAAATTTGGAATACTTTACATTCTTTTTCAACAAACCAAATAGCCCCTAGTATAATTATAGATTATAGAAGTCTTTCTTTTCTAAAATTGAAGAAGGCATTAATATGATGTAAAATATTAGATTTATAATAAAAGTCTCTTATGGTGGTGAATGGAGATCATAGATTTTAATATATAGTGTACAATAATAAAGATGATTTCGTACCTTGGTGATGGGAAAATTAAGCAACATGAAAATGATAAAGTAAGATGGATCAAGGAGTCTTTAAGAATGATTGGTTGGTTGCCCAAATATTGGTTAGAGTTTTCTCTATAATTTGAGGATGTCTCTTTGGTTTCAATTTATTTTAGATTATTCGTAATATATAGAATTTGTGTTTATTTATATATTTCAAGGTTGTGTTTGGCCTTTTTAACATTTTTTAAATATATTTTATCATCAAATGGTTCAAATCATGACATCCCCTAATTTGAAGGAGATGACTAGATGATCTCACTTTTTGATTGAATGATAGACAAGGGATAATATGATTAGAATTTTGTGATTAGTGATGTCTCTATTCAACGTATATAATGTTTTGAAGTTTTTATATCATGAATTTAATATAGTTGATGTATTAAGATTTTGAAGGTTAAATTAGCCATGATAATTTAAGAATATCAATGGATTAAAATTAATAAAGTTAAAAAATAATATTAATTGACTGTCAATTTTATATTGAAATATTTCTATTTGAGATCGATCAAATGTCATATATGAATTATGAATTGGAGGTACTATTAATTTTATATTGAAATGTTTTTATTTGAGAGCAATCAAATGTCATATATGAATTATGAATTGGTGCTTTATAAAGGTTATAGGTACTTCATAAAGTTTATATCTAATTAAATTAACCAAGTGAAAATTGATGTTCCTTGTTGAGGTTAAATATCATGAAATGATTGCTCACTATAATTGTTCTTTGAAGGTAGAAAGAGTAATGACTTCAATGAATACCCCCTTTCATACGAGCAACTCTTTATATATGAGCTCCTTATATTTAATGAAGAAGAAAGAGAAGGGGAAATCAATTTATGATTTGTTTCAAGTCAATATAATCAATTAAGAGCCCAAGAACATTTAAATTTAGATAATTTTTAAGTCTTTAGAATCACCTTGATGAGGCGATCATTTTCACTAAAAAATTGTATCATTTAGAGCATGTTTTATCCTCAACATGATTTTTTAAATTAAGAAAATTTTGTCACTTAGAATTAATTTTATCCTTAAAACATTTTTGAAGTTTGAATTTGCATTCAATTAGTGTGGGCTCCAAAAATTCATCACCGTCCTCTCGATGAAGAGAGTTTGATTTAAATGTTAGTCAAACTTTCAGAAGGCAGATGAAATAGTAGATAAGAAACTACCCAGAGATTTCATCCTCATTTTGTGAGTACTTTAGATCTCATTCTAGGTTTCCTATAGGAGCAAACACCTATAGTTATTTACCCCTTCCAATGCTGAGAGAGAACTTTCAATTAAGGCTAGTCATTAGATCGCTAAATGTGTAGCGTATAGTAGCAGTATGCGGAGTATAAAATTATTAATTTATGAAATTCATCATTTTAACTTAAAGCATATGGTTGGTGGAATGATGACGTGTCCAATCTAAATCCTATGGTTCCGTCATCCCGAGCTATCGTGATTTCTAGTCTACTTAGTCAGAGGAGATAGTCGACCCAACCTGACCGAAGGATCCTTGTCACAACCACGGATTACATCATCTAAGTAATCCTTGTAGACCTATGGTGGTGTTTTTCTAAGGAGACAAGTTTAAGTCCACCTTAGCTGACAAAAGAGCTTTGTGCCTATTAAATATATCCTATAATTCATAACTCAAAGGGCTGAGCCATTGGGGAACATGTGATCGTAATATAATGGTGTCATTTGGCGGCGATCACCCGATCAAATGACTTTGGTCGTAACCGCATCATATGTGAAGCCTACTGGCCAAATAACGCAGACAGAGGACATGGGCCACGTCCTTAATGACATGAGATTATTTCAATTTGAATATAGTGATTTATTTGACTTGATATTAGCTCTTTTGTGAGCTAGAGTTTTCTTAATATGGCCCAAACAAATGATGGTGGATGGGTGGATGAATTGTTTGCTTTAAGTATTTAAATAATAAATTTTATTTAGTTCAAATATTTACTTAGTTGAAATTTAGTTTATGATGAATTAGTTTAGAGCTAACTTTTTGATGATAATATCCCTTCAATTGAGATTTTCAATCAACTATCATCGAGTATATAAGTCTACTTAATCATTTAGTTTATTATTTCAGATCCTGACAACTCTATTAATTTAATAATAGAAGATCAGATCTATATTTATATTTCAAGTACTTTGAATTTGAGAATATTGAATATAATATCGTAAATAGTTTGATAATAGTTACCCCTCTAGTTGATATATTCAATCAACTCAGCTATCATTCGGATAGACCTTGTCAACACTACATATTTATTAGTAGATGGTCGGGTCTATGACTTATGTGTCACTTAAATTCTTTAGAAAATTGATATCATAACTGACCTTGTCAACTCTATTGAAAATATAAAGGATAAGGTCTTATGATCTACTGTAATTTATGTTCATTTAGAAGTTGATCAGTTAGTAGACCCTATTAACATTATTTCATTCATAGAGGATTAGGCATACTGTCATCATATTCTATGAAGTTGAATGCTTATCTCTTTCATTAATTTGAATTATAATATGGAGACATTCATTATCTTACATGCATAGAATCATAAAGAATTGAATCAATTTTATCATTCTATTTTTAACCCGCATAACATCCTCAAATACCAAGTTTAAATACTTAGTATAAGTGTTGAGGCTCATGAGGGTATTTAGTAATTTAAGTAATTTTATTTCTAAATTATGAGATTAATTTCATATTTACTTAATCTCAACTTTGCCTACGCAACCTTTTTAGACATTAAAATTTCCACTTTAAATCTCTATGTTCGAGCACATGCAAGTATTTTTAATTTAGATAATTTCATTTAATTAATAAAATAATTGATTTTTTAAAATCATAATTAGAATGAAAATTTTTTAATTTTTGGATTGAAGGAAGCTCCATAATTCATACAGAATTTAATTTAGTATCGTATTCTATCTTCCTGTACAAAGAATTGCAGATCCAGTGGCGTTTGATATTCTCGTTCTATTTAAACATATAAAAATATGCTCATTATTTATACTTCATTTATGATTATTGAAATCTTATCTTCAGTGATAATTGAGTCATTCATATTAATTCTCTTTTTAGCTCATCGTAAATCTAACTCAAATTACATGAGTTGCTTTTGATTCACCCAACATATCATGCAATATAGCTTAAGTGATTATTGAAAGACCTCATATATGCTCATTGATGAGCTAGTTAGCTGCATTGTAAGTCCTCTTATGAATTTCATTTGGATCCCATTAATTTTGAAGATAAGCACTTAAGATACATTATAAGTCTCATGTGTTTCAAATTTGATTTTAAATGCAAGATCTAAATGGTTCTTTTAAAGGCTACATTCATGTGTGGGGTGATAAGCATAATCCAATAGGCCAGGTGGACTTAGTCACCCATGTGTGGGGTGATAAGTCCAATATATATGTTGTAGTTTGTTTAGCTAATCTCTATTTTGTAGGTGTTAGCTAGATTTACTTTTTCTTTTCATATAATTTTTACAATTAAGATTTTGGAATGATTGTTATGGGGATTAGGATGAGCATTGGTCATAAGATCTCATCTTATGTACTATGCAAAACTTTTGGAGTAACCACCTTCTAACCATCCAAAAGAAGGAACCAAAGAAGAAAGAAGAAAAGAAGAAGAAAGAAGAAAATAAGAATGAAGAAATGAAGCATGAAGACCCCCATAATAATAAGTTCCTTGCTTAATTGTATTTAATTCATTTGTAATCCGGGTTGTTTAAGGATAGAGCTCGGCTATCCAATTTATTTTTGGGTTTATGCGGTGGTGCCTGACTACAAATGACCTCTTATTCTTTTGCGTTAGCTTTATAAATTGATTGATGATTTGTTTAGCTTGTGCATTAAGATGACATCCTTTTTCAAGTTTCTTCCTTACTTGATGTATGACCTGGATGTGGATTAGGCTCTTAGGGAAAAATAAATCTCCTACCAAATTTAAAAATTAAAAATTAAAAATAAAGAACTCATAACCCACCTAATGCTTAGGCTAAAAATCATGATAAAAGAATTAACAACCTCTTAGTTGGATGAGTACTTCTTTTATAACATCATGCACAATTGCATATTATTTTTACTCTTGATTGGAGCGCTTCCACTTTTGCCTGAGAAACTTGGCTTGACCTTTGAGAGCTATGGTGAAAACACACCTCCTCCCTTATCGCTGATTTTGGCCAATAATCTAATTTCTCATGCATTAGGCATATGAATCTTATAAGCCTAAGTCAAAATAATTGTCCAAAACTAAAAATAAATTGTAATCTGATTTACATTAGATTTAGGTCATTTGATGCATACCCGTACATGATTTAGTCCCTTTAGGGAATGAGTTTAAGGACTTAGTCTCTTTCTAAATAAATAATAGCTTAGCTAAATTGCATAAAGCATATGACTTGCATACATGAATTTAAAACTGTAAGAGGAGTTAGTTGGCGGCCACCCCCAGACAGTTGTAAATCCAACCAGTCGGGTGGTTTGTCCTCTCTTGTGGAGGCAAACCAAATACCCATTTTCGCCTTAGATTTAGGTTGTGTTTTTAGCCTTCGCCAAAGCTCCCTAGATTTAGGTTCTGAGATTGCATCTCCCTTCAATGGGCCATAAGTATAAATCCTTACCTCTTAAGCATTTTCACAATCTTGTGTTGTGGAATTATAAGCCCTAAATTTCTAATGAAAAATTCAACTCAAACAAATTAAATCAATTTCAAAAATGTAAAGCCCAACCATAAGGTAGTTTGAGATGCTCGCTAAGTTTTCTAGCATCGTGAGCATCTTCTACTTATCTTACTTTGGCTTCGATAATAACTCCCTCTATTTGATCTGAAGTTGACCGAAGAACAATATGTTTTATTTAATTTGAATCTCACTAGATCCAAACCCAACGAGTCTAACCTATTTATAATATATATCATGCAAATTTTTTTTGAATAATTATGGCCTAATTAACCTAATATGATTCATTTAACTTAATAGTGTGAATCATGGCACAAATATTTGAATCTTGAATATCTTTTAAATGAAATTCATGCAATGAGTATGCATGCTTGCATGGAAAAGCGAAATAATTTAATAGATGCTATTATTTTGCAATTGCTATAAATAGAACGACATTTTAAGCCATCATATTCATCCTTTTATGCATTTTTTGATGATAACAAAGATGAAGAAAACAGCTTGCAATTAATTCAAGCAATTAGATGTTGGAGTCAACTAATAAAAACTTGTTTGAGCTTAAGCATTAAGGTAATTTAATTTGTTTCACCATATTCTACATACTAGAAAGTTCAAATTCATTTTATATTAATTTTCATATTTACATTTTATATATATATATATATATATATATATATATATATATATATATATATATATATATATATTTTCTTTTAAAGGAGGACATGTGCACTTTATTTTTTAAAAATTAAGTGTTAAAATTCAAATTTAATAAATGTGAGACTCACACACACACACTGCCTTATTCTATCATGATTTCTTTTTTAAGTGGTTTAACTCCTTTCTTTACGCACACTGCCTGACACCTGCCTTTTCTGCACTTACACACCACACACACACACAAGCCTAAGCTCTCATAATTCCGACTTCATTTCAGCATTGAAATACACAAAATACATCATATGATCAAAGGAATCATTTTGAGCTGCCCGATGGAGAGGAGTGGTTCGGATTTTGCATGTATTTATAGATACATCATATAATCAAAGGAATCATTTTTTATTCGATGGAAAGATGGTTGATTTTGCATGTATTTATAGATCGCCACTCTTTCAATATAAATAGCCTCTCATTTTCATATGAGAGAAGCAAAGAGATGAGAAGCTCTAACGAAAATTCTCAGAAATCATCTCATTTTTTGGCGGTCGCCCTGATTTACCAACCACCATCCGATTGGGATTCTTGTCGTCGTCAATCTCCGTGCCGTCACCGGACGGCGCCGCCCAATCGCCGCCATCGCATTCAACCATCGTCACCTGTCATCATTGCCGACCACCAACGCCGGTCACCGCCATCGATCCTCGCCGCCATCTTCGCCGGTCACCATCCCGACGACCTTCATCATCAGTCGCTGACCCCACTGTTCACCATTACTATATGGTTGTTGTTGCCTGATTTTGGGATTCCATTGTCAACCCTTCTCATGTACAATTTTGTAATCCAGTTATCAGGAAATTTTGTCATCTGAAACAAATACATAGTGGAAGATTCTTACTGGGCTAGGCCCCGTGGTTTTTCCCTCTTTTCGAGGTTTTCCATGTAGAAGATTTTGGAGTTTTCTTGTTCACTCTTTAAATACCTGTGTGTGTGCTGGATTTCATAAACAAGGCTAAGGCATAAACTTTTACTCTACCGCAACTGATTTTCTAGCACACAATATAAGTATAACAAAGACTGAGGCTGGGAGGAGGCATAAATTCATGGTGAACTTCATCGACAAGTTATATGAAGAATAGAGCAAAAGAGCATGAGCTTTTGTAAATATAATGTTAAGCTGCTGAAAATATTCAAAATTGTGAACAGTAAGTTGCTTTAGACCTATAATCAAATGTTCTCTTCCATTTCAAGATCTACTTACTACCACCTTTTAGTGAATCTAGGGCTTCCACACAAAGAACTTCATGAGTTCTCCTGTGATTCTAATGAGCAGACAATTCTACTTAAAGATTTATTGTTATAATATTTTAAAGTCTTAAGCGAGGACATATTGGTGAAGGAATGTAATTATTTATTATTCCACAAATCCTTATCTATGTCAACTTGGAAAAATGAAGCTGAGTGGCCTATAAATATATTACTGAGTAATGCATATGATACATAGTTTCTCAGTCACTATCTATATTTTTATATTTACTATCTCCTCTATCATGTTACACAGACACACACACCTATATATATATATATATATATATATATATATATATATATATATATATATATATATATATATATATATATATATATATATTATATTGTGTGTGTGTGTGTGTGTGTGTGTTAGATCCTAACAAAAGTCTCTAGCTATTATAATAAGATCAACCACGTCTAGTTACAGATGGATGGTGTAACAAAATAGAATTAATTAAAATTCATTTATGCCTATTACAATATCTTAATTTTCTTAGTGATGTCATAAGAGTTCTTTATCTTTGTGTTATGATTCAGAAAGTCATAAACCAAAAATTACTCCTAATCTAACGTCTATTTCATTACACATTCTTTTGATGTGGACTTAATAATGAATATTTTATTTAATTGCTTTCCTTTTTAACTCAACACTTTCATCAGTAAAAATAAGGCATGTTCTATACTCAATTTCTTTATTGCTCATTTTTTAATTTTTTTTTTACTTTTGTGTTCATTATATAAGTTTCATTTGCATTCCCTATACTATATAAAGAACTTGCCTCAAACCCTTTTATGCCATGGAGTAGAACTCTTTCCCACCAAACTATTACTAGTTTATTTAATGATCATTGAATCATTTTATTTTTTTAGTACATAATATTCTGGCTAAAGAGAAAAGAATATGTTCCAAGGAATGCATAATATTATTAATATTAATATTATTATTACTTCTTGCTTCAGAAAATATAGGAAATGTGCCAAAGAAAGCACCTAACATAATTAACAAATTATTATTAATCCTAAAGAATTATATTCACATCAAATATAAACATTACAATAAATCCAAATCAATACTGAGACTTCTCTGCCCCTTTTTCCATTGATTGCTAATTTGTCTCCTAGTATCATAAATGTAAAGCCCAATATTCAAAATGACTCAATGCCTCTACTTAGTCTTCCAAAAATTCCTCAACAATTAAATGTATATTTGTTTTCATGGATAGACTGTTTTTTTCCATTGTCATCTCCAATAGTTTTGAAAATCTCACTCTGGAAGTTGTTCTTACATCTCTTCAACAAACTAACTTGCCATCAGTTATGATCATTCTTAGGATGGAAGATGTTCTCCCGCCTCCCTAATCTTTTGCCAATAGAGTATAAAAAAGATTCAATTATAAGCATACCAAATCATCGTTATGTACACTTTAATATAAAAAAATTTCCTTGATTATTTTTTCAACCATACAAACATGAAATCAAAGGTATCTAATCAACTAGATATCTTCTTTTTTTGTTAGTTTCTCTATTTATTTTTCATCCTTGTGTTCATTATTTCTCTTAAGTGCACCATATTTTTTAATAATGATATATGACAATACTTTATGAAAAAAACTTATTGTAACGACAATACTTCAAATAAAAAATAATGAGTTACTAGTTTTAAATAAATATAAAGTCACTAAAACTAAAAGAAGTCATTCATTAAAATATTTTCCTTAAAAAACATTTGAGATCCTTTTGTATTGATATCTTAATCTCATTAGCTTCTAACCAATTACCAATTATGCATCAAATAAAAAATATGTTATTTAAGATTAACAAGAGGGGAAAATTAATTTGTTTTAGATATGAGGAATGAAAGTGGATTCATTATTTTAACTCATGTGAAACTTTTAATAACCATATCCAATTCTTTTTTTTTTTTTTGATCTTCTCAAGTTTTTCATGGAAGAACATGCCAGATATTCATGTATGGACAATGACTCAAAACACATTTGCAATTTGTATAAATCAATGAGGCATAAATTCATAACAATCTTAACCATGCATAACAAACATTAATGATATGGGGTCTAGGAAGGGGTTTCGTTCCACCCATGAAAAGTTTTTGCTTTAAATAGGGAGCAAAAGTTTTTGTTTGTCCATTCATACCCCAAGCTTAGAATGATTTCATGTATTTTGCATCGATTATACATCAAGAACTTTGATAAGACAAATTGTGGCATTTCTTATGGATGGTTGATCTTTTTGGTTCTTACAAACATATGATAAACTACTTTTGTTATTTTCATATCCCACTTATGTATTAAACTAAATCTAGTTAGGGAGCATTCCCAAAAATCATCTAACTTCTATTCTAATTATTAGTTTGACACTGTCATTTAGAAAATGATGGATAATTCATTATATTTTTAATTTAAATGATAATTTATTCATTTATCTTGGAAAATATTACATTAAATATCTATTATAAAAATAGGATAATATAAGCATTAAATCATTAAAATAATAAAACTATTATTAAATTTTTAATAGAACATATTGTTCAATTCTATTAGTTTATATAATAGTTATATTATTCTTTAATGTATAATAGATATTTAATTTGATCTATTTATCATTATATTTTTTTTATTATGAGAAATGATTCAATTATCAACAAAATTAAAAAAAAATTGTGATTTCTCGATTATTTATAAATGTTAGTTGCCAAAATTGAAAATTTTATTAGTATTTTACTGAACTAATTATAATTACATTTCTCACTCCTACATTAATCATGTTATTTCCTTAATTTTAAGCCATTGGCATGATACTTAGCATTTTATTCCAGGAAAATGTTGAGCTGTAGTGAGTAAAGATGATGTGTATTTTTGTTATTAGGAGCATTAAGATATTAAAAAAGGTGCATTAATATGATATATAAACTTAAAATTGTCTAGAATATAGAATCAATTTTTAAGAATCATCATCATCATCATTATTAGCAATTTTCCACAAAATTTCAAATCTTTTTGCTCATTTTAGGAATATTTATTTTTCAAATAATAAGATATGATATAATTTGTCTTATGATCCTCATAATAATGAGCTATTTCTCTTGAGTAGAACTCCAAACTTATAGAAGACAATAATAATATAGAATGAACGTTTAAAGAATCAACATCATTATGTTATAAGCGTCCTTCAAAAAATGCCTATGAAAAATAAAACTAATGTAAGTGAATATGTATGGGCTAGGTATCAAATGTTTTCTTTGGTGATATTATGAAGAAGCACTTGATGCAGACTTATAAACTTTACTACTCTACCCACTTTTTAAACTAGATGAACTAATATATGATTTATTTTATAATCCAAATAGAACTTTATGACCAATGTTGCTAGAATTTGATGTTGAGGCTAGAAGTTGACATTTACGGAAAAGAAAATGTCGCTAAAAACTATCATCAAGAAATTCAAATTACAACGGCACTAGAAGATATTCTTAATCTTTACATTAGTTGACCTCATTTTTGGAAGATATCATTTTAGCAATGAGAAGATCTCAAGTTCAAGTAGAGATTTCCTATTTCAATATCCAAGTCACTATGCTTAGTAACTTAGGAAATGCATTTTTGAACTAAATCCAATCTATTTGGTTTGATACAAAATCAAGTCAAATATCCATCATAAATTAAATCAAGTAAATCAATGAAATTAAAATGGAAGTTCAAAGTCAAATCTAAAGTCAACTCTAGTCAACCTAGTATTGACTTAATGGGCCCACTTGGTCAAAAAGTCAACCCACTAAAATTTGACCAAAATAAATCATCAAAAATATTTTTAAAAAAAATCAAATAAACATGTTTGATCACAATGACAAAGAAATTTGAGTCCATTGAGGCTTAGATTAGGTAAGATAAATTCCTTAAATCAAAATGACCTAAATAGACTATATTGAACTCAAACTCAAGGAAAATTCAAATCACTTTCAACCAATGCAATTCACATTCAATTAAAAAAAATGAAATGGGAAATGCAATTCACCATTAAATCAATTAACAAATCAGCAAATAAAATAAAAAAAATAAAATAAAAGAAATGAAGAAAAGAGGGAAGAAGGGAAATTGAATTTCCCCTCTTCCGAGAACAAGCCAAACTCCATCCCTTAAGAAGGCAATGAAGGCAATTAGCAATCAAAAAAGAAAAAAACAACCAAGGAGGAGAGAAAGAAAGAGGGAAAAGAGAAAAAGAGGAAGATAGAGCTCGGCCATATGGAAAAACAAGAAGAGAGACTTTCCATGGAGGATTGAGCACAAACACACCTTCACACATTAAAACAGAAGCTAAACGAAAGTTCCCCCTCCCCCCAAGTGTCCTTAACCACTACAAACCATCAAAGCCAAAAAAAGCACTCAAGGGTTGGTCTAGGAGCAATCCGTAAGAATTAACCTAATTCCTTTTGGCAAGCTAGGTTCAAGCATTTGAAGCTCTAGGATCAATTGTAAAGCCAATCATCCAATGAATCGAGGTATGTCTTTATTGACCTCAAGCTTTTCCTTAAAGAATTCAGTTTTTATCATTTTCATAGGAAACGTGGTCTTCAAGTTGATCCAACCATATAGAATCATAGGATTTCTTTCCACGATCGTGCAACACTTGAAATCATGTGATTTCGTTACCTATATCAAAAGATATTAGCAAATTACTATCAACGGTTCTTAGCTCCCGCAAGAATTGAAGGAGATGATCTCTGTGCCGTCCGATCCTTGTATTTGGATCGGATGGCATAGATCTAGGCGGGCCGCGGGATCAATTTCACCCTGTAGGAACCGCGAGATCGATCTGGACCGTCCGTAAGCGATCTCACATTTTGAACTACGCTATCGCGGCACCAGGTGGCGCCATGCGGACCAACCCATACGAGCCACGTAGGCGCGTGCCACGCGGTACGCGGATCCTCCGTGGGACCCCCACTTATAAAATCGTTAAATAATTATTTAATTAATTTAAAAAAATGTAGAAAACTTTTAAAAACTATATAAAATCAAATATAGATAAAAAAATTACAACCTAAGCTCTATGGATTCGTCTTGATGAGAGGAATCCATAGAAATTAAAATCCCCAATTTTTATTGGGTAATTTTCTCTTAATTTGAGTTTAATTGAAAAATATTAAACCCAAATTACTCTCAAATTAATAATCCAATTAATTTAAAACTTTGGGAAATGAAATTAAGCATAAAATACACCTTAGGTGTATTTTTGGGGATTTATTTCTTTGAATTCAAGGGAAATTAAAATTTCATATGCTTAACCTCTTAATTATTTAAATTAATTAACCTTTAATGAAATAATTAAAAAACTTTAATCAAACAACCTTAAATCAACATAATGAACATTAATGAGCATCAGAACTCAAATTAAACTTAATTAAACCTATATGAATCTAATAATCCCTAAATTGACTTAATTAGATAATTAAATGAATTAAATAATTTAATTAAACAACCTAAACTTAATTAAATCACAGTAAATCAACAAGTTAATCAAAAATTATGAATAAACTCTCATTAGAAAGGAATTTCAGTGAAGAATAAGTGAAAAAAATCCTTTAATGAATCTTAATAAATTAGGCTTACTTTAAGTTTTAATGAAATAATTGAAACCTTAATTACACCCTAATTACATCTCTAATCAAGCTAAAACTTTAGGGATATGAAATTGGCATGTTACCCTACTTGCCAGAAATATTTCAAGTCCAAATAATATCTAGATTAGGAGTTTTTAAATTTCTAAATCCTTTGGTCATGTATATCAAATAATACGTTAAGGAAAATAATTTACCTATTAAATAAAGTGGTAATTCAAACTAATATCCATCAAACATTAGAAAACTATTCAGAAACTTCTCTAAATATCCTAAGTCAATTAAAATGATCAAATTCAATCTTAGGTTAATGAAATAAAATCTTAGGTTAATAAAATTATTAATTAACTTAAATTTTAACCTTTGAATCAATGAAGTTTTACAAAATCATTCATCTCTAATAAATTTAAATAATGAATCTAAAATCTAGGTTAATTAAATCAGTTCAAATAATTAACCTAGGTGCTTTAGGTTAAGCATAATCCATGAACAAACCTATGGTACTAATTCATATTAATGAACTTAAACTTTAAGCTTACAATTCTATAATTTAATAACTTAAGTTAAATTGAATAAAATCAAACTCTTTAAATTAACATAAGCCAAATCAAATGAAATCCACATAGCTTAATTCAAAATGAAACAAATTGAATAAATTTAATCAAATAAAGCAATTCAAATAAATGAAATAACATAAAACTAATCCAAACATAAATAACATCAAAATGATTAATTAAAATACTTAAAGATCATAGCTAGACTTTTGGAAACTTCATTAGGATTTAGGATGAGGAATAAAGTGAGTTTCACCTAAAAATGAAATTCATTCAATTTCTCATTCTCAAAAACATAAATATTACTTTAACCAAATAAAATGAACATAAAAAGGGAAATTAAATCACTAAATCTTTTGAATTGAAACCAACCAAAGGTAAAAATTAAATAAAAATAAAATGAACTTAAATATTACTTTAACCAAATAAAATGAACCTAAAAAGGGAAATTAAATCACTAAATCATTTGAATTGAAACCAACCAAAGGTAAAATTCATTCACCTAAGCTTGTTTGTTTGTTAGACTGGATGTTAAGGTGTTCTTTCTAGATTTGACACTATTTTCTGTAGGGGACTGTGTTAAATAAATCGTAAAATTATTATTTACTTGCAGATGCTGAAAATCTCTTAACATAGTCCATAGGACAGGTGGGCTTGACAAGTAACTAATGCTAAGCCCGTATGTTTGTGAAATATAAACTACTTTGTGTGTTGTGTGTATTTCCTAACATCTATTTTACAAGGCTTAAGATTTCTTTTTTGAATTTTAAATGTAAATTTGAGCTTATAATTAGGTTAGGATCTATGGGGTCTAGGATTAGTAGGAGCTGACCCAACCAGGAGATGGTGCTGTGGTCCCCTATGGAGCTTGATGGATGTCCCTGAAGAAGGAGACTTTCTTGGAAAGAAGACCCATAGATCTAAACTTTTAGTTCTAGGTCGGGTTGTATAAGAGTAGAATTCGACTGCCCATTTTTCTATCTTCCGGGGTGTACAGCAGTACTCAGCTGCATTGGCCTTTTTCTTATACAATTTAATTCAGTTTGATTTATTTTGGGTGCGCAATAGAAACAAAATACTTTTCATAGGTTTCTTTCTGTGCTATGTTTGTGTTGTGATAAATGCTTTGACGTAGGCTCATAAGGTAAACTAAATTTTCTACCCAACTAAATCAATTGAAACATAAAAATAAATACAACTCATAATCTTCATATAAAAGCCTGGGCCATTAATGCAAGATAAAATATGTAGCAACCCCTTAGTTGGATATTTTAATATCATGCATAAATCATATTGTTTCACTCTTGATTAATGAAGGACGTCCATCCTTGCTAAAGAACCTAGGCTTGACCTTTGAGAACCTGTGATGGAAGTACACCTTCTATTCTGATTTGGCCGATAATCTTTTTCTAATTACATGCATTAGGCATAAATTGTATTCCTATGGCATAAAATGAATATTGAGTCAAAAAATTATAAAAATCTAAAAAATATGCATTAGTTAGATGCATCTACATACCCTACATGATCTTTGGGATTAAGGAGTAAGTCTAGGTTCGTAGATTTATTTTCTAAAAATGCAACAGCCTAGCCATCTTGTATTCATATGTCTTAGCCTCGTGGTTTTAAAATGCGCTTAGGTGGTGTTAGATGGTAGCCTTCTCCAAGCAGGTTATAAGTCCAGAAGAGTCAGGGATAGGTTAGTTCCCTCATGTGAGGAGAATGACCAATGATTCCCAAGAATAGAATTAGGTCGAGAATCTAACATGTGTCAGAAGTGCCTGTAGACTAGGTTCTGAAGCATATTTTTAAGAATATGCTTTCAACCCTAGGCATTTCTACAGTCTTGTGCTACTAGAATCTAAGCTCTAGATTTCTAAGAAAATGATAACTTGAAATCTAAAATTAAATCCCAAATTTGAAACTCAATCATAGGATAGATGAAATGTCTTCTAGGCATCCCAATATCATTAGGCATTTCCTACTCTTTTCCATTTGACTCTTAAAAATAACACTCTCCAATTTGGACCTCTCTTAATTAAATTTCCAAAAATCATTTCTTTGAAAGCAACCTTAGTAGTCTTTAGGAATAACCACTTATTTCTTTAATCGAGGTTATTCTTAGGAAGAGACCCTTCCTAAGATGTAATTAACTATAGAGGCTTGCCTTTATAGGGAATCATGATCCCAGAATAAAATAGACCATGTTCTACTTTTCCATGTAGTTTAGGGAAAATATACTTCTGCAAAGACCCATTAGCCTTAAGAGTCTTTTATTGAAATGATTGAATCCATTACAGGAGAGCATGTTTATCTTTCGAGATGATATGCTTATTCCTTAATGTCATATTTGGTCATCTAAATAAAATATTCCTAAACTCTATGTGGTGTCATTTTTTTCTCTATTCCAAAGAAAACACCAACATATTTTGCTTTCTAGGGTAATGGTTCCTCTCTCCATCATTAGAAATAAAGGGTTATTCCAATATATCGGTAGTGTACTAGTGCCACTCACTAGTCAGGACTGCCTTTCTTTCCATTGGATACCTCTCCATTTCATTCTTGGTTGAGCCTATCCAACATCTTCAATAGAGGTTTTAGAACTCTTTGTTTGTCACAGTTAAATGATTGGGTCCTAGAACCAAATTCTGAAATAAAATGAGAGATGAGAGTAATAAATAAAAACCCAGTTATTTATTTTATGACCTAAATTTGGTCAAGATAGATTTGAAACCATTACAACATGGAAAAGAAATGTTAAATCTAAAAAAGTATGAAAAGTACTTTAGATCTTGAAAAGTAAATCTCAAAAATAAAATCTCAAAGTTAAAATATGTCCTAAATCTTACTTTGGCTTGGTACTAGAGCTAAAGAGAATCAGGACAGGGTCCTTGAATGAACACACTTCTCTTTCAAAAGGTGTCAAAACACTAAGGATGTAAATTGAGATAAAGGGGTTCCTTTAACCCTGAGAAAACTTAAATCAAAAGGAGGCATAGTTGTGCTCCTTTTCCCACCATGATTGATGTTTGAATTGCGTTAGAAAGGAAGGATAAAAAAATCATCCCAAAAGAATGCCTTATTGACCTTGAGAGGTTAAATGAAACTCAATGAAAATCTTCTATTCTTATAGAAGAAAATTATACATGAATGCAAATTAACTTTAATCTTAATTTCCACAAGTCCACTAGAATATATGAAAACCAACTTTTCAAGTTGATTGGCAAATTCTAAGGAGTGACTTGGAGGTAACCTTCTTTTAGACCTTTCCAAAATCTTAAATTCTTAAGAGTTTAGGAGAGAGTCAAAAGAGAAAGATGACATGACATAAACAAAGATAAAGTGACAAGATTCACTTTTGCTTGTAATCAATAGAAGAAAAGAAAGGGTAGCGAAAGAGAATTCTGATTCTCTTGATAAAGTTGAAATGAATCAAATTTAAATCAACTTTCTTAATGTGAGTTTTCTTCCATTGAATGAAATGATATTCCACGATTAGCTTTAATTAACTAAGGCCAAATCAAGAAAGAAAATAAATGAAGAATTTAATCCTTCTAAAGAAATCATGACCTTATGATTGGTCCTAAGTGATATATCTATATAATAGAGTGAAAGTATGAAATTCCTATCTTTGGAAAGTTGATAAATAAATCCCTTAGGACTTTGTCAGTTCAAATAAATGAAAAATGCCTTAAATTTCAAGACTAAGGCATTATATGCTTTCAATACAAAGTGAATCTAAGAAGAATCCTTTGCAATGTCTTATGATCTATTTGACATTGTCTTAATGTTAAGTATGGTGGTCAAAGATTTCATTGTAAGATGAGATTACCTTAATTCTTATATGTGTTATAAAATAAAATACAAGTCAAACTTGACTTTCTAATACCACATCACCTACCCTAAAAGGTACTCTTTTGAATGATGACCCTCTAAATGAATAGATCATGAGGTCTATTGATTTATTGAGGATATAGTTAGACATACCTTCCCTTCATATCAAAAGGGAAATTATTGAAATCAAATTCAAAATGGAAGAGTTATACCACCTCAAATGACATTAAAAATAAATGACAAATAAATCATCTTTAAAATATGATGTTTTGCCCATCTTTGAGAAGTTACTTGTAAAATCAAGCATCATAATTCTCTGTTAAAAATAAAATGAAATATGAAATAAAATAAAATAAAAATAAAAAAGAAATGAAAGTAAAGCCAGGCATTACATAATCATGTAATTTGCCTTACTTAACTATAAACAACTTCACACGTGGCATTCCACTAAAGAAGTTCTAGGGTTATCTTAATGAGAAGATAGACTACTAAGAACTTATTAACATCTTGTCAATGTGAAAAATTTTAAAGAAGAAAATCTACGAAATATATGTTGATCGGTTCATGTCAACATCAAATATAAACAAATAATTGAATTTATATAGGCTCAATTCTAATCAAGCTTTGATAAGATGATGTCATATAAATTCAATCAAATAAAGAAAGTCATTTTTAGCTTCATGAAAATTCAATCTTAAAAACTCAACCTAGAAAAAGAACTTAATTTCAATCACATTGTTGGTTGACAAAATTCAAACATGAAAAGAGCAACAGGAATTCATGAAACATCTTTAAATGCTCTTGGATGGTCTATCCACCCAATAAAGAGAATAAAAAATCAAATGAAAAAAATGAAGAAACATCTTATTGAAGGATGTTCATATTCATCAAAAGTGTTGAGTCATTAGGAATATCATTCATCTACTCCTAAATGACCTCACTAAATATTTGATTCCAATAGAAAATTCTGATTTTAGAAGTGTAAAGTTTTCAAGGAAGTCATTATGCCAATCTTAAATGACTCACTCCACTAAATCAACTTGAATGAAATGTAACATCTTTAGAAAGTCATTTTCACCAATCTTAAATGGCTTTACTAGACTTGTTGTTTCATGAAAAGATGAAAAAGAAATAGAAATGTTGGATCATATTATAGATCAATCAAGCGAAGACTTGAATCATATCAAAAAGTCAATCAATCAAATGTTGTATTTGGACAAAAAGTCAAATACATCAAATTTCCTAGCAAATCATTTAATGGAGTCATTTCATAAAGAGTGAAATGTTATGGAAATGAGTCAAATACATCTATCTTCTTAGTGAATCTTATAACTAGAAAAATTACCAAATGTAACCTTACTTATAGAAATGAAATCAAAATATTACCAAAAGAAAGAAAGAAAAGTAAAGGTATGGAAGGACTATATCCAAGAGAAAAAGAATGGAGTCTAAAATTACTAAGCATATGGACATTTTTGACTTTAAACTTCTCCACATCCAAATAAAGTGGTAGGGATAGAAGTCAAAATTGTCCTAGCTAAACAAAAATAATCACATATCTCATGCTTTGCCATCTTAGCCTTTGCCATGATTGGGTGAGCTCGCTTGGTAGGTTAAATAAAAAGATAGTGGATCTTCTTTTTCAGGAATCCATATCTTTTGAATGGCAAAGATTCTATTGAGTATATTCTAATTTCAAATGAAGCAAAAGACATCCAATGTAAATGGACATTTTAACTTCAAATTTCTCCACATTAAAATATTGTGGTAGGGTTAGAATTCAAAAAAATTCTCCCTAGGCAAGCAAAAATAGAAAGATATCTCATACTTTGTCATTTAAGCCTTTGCCATGATTGGGTGGGTTCGGTTGGCAGGCTAAAAGAAAAGATAGTGGATCTTCTTTTCCGTCCATATCCTTTATATGGCAAGGTCCCCTTGGTATACTCTTATTCCATTGCAAGTGGCCTATAACCATAAACAAGAAAAGTTATGGAGTTATAGAGCCATTGCAAGTTAAAAGCAAGTAGTTTGGGTCTAACTTTCTTTTCAAAAGGCACTTTAGCACAATGCATGAATTTTGTTTAGATGTGCTTGGAGATTTATATAGTCTTTATGTTTGGGATGTACCCTTAGAATTTGAAAAAAAAAATTGAATTTGACAAGTTGATATCAATGATCTAACTCTTAATGAGTTAGCTATTGATGATTTGATTAAACTATCTTTTGGGTTTAAAGACTACTTTCTAAAATAAATTGAAATGATCTCTAGATGTAGCGGTCTATAAACTTAAGCTTGATGTCATTTTAATAAATTAAGTCCCTTGATGACTATGGTCAAATTCCAAAAGAAAAGCAAATTTTTGCTAAATTAAAAGCTAGAAAATGATGGTTGTACATGAGAAGAAAATATTCTTCTTGGTTAGCTAACATCATTATATGACCCACATCTTGGGACTAGGGTCGAATCTTTACCTTGAAAATGGGTTCATATTACCCATATTTTATTTTAAAATCAAAAATATTTTCATGCATAAGATTATCCATCTTAAGGATAACTTATGTGAAAATTGTCAAATAAAGCAATTCTAGAAAAGAAAAATTGAAAGCATATGATATGACATTTAGAATCCTTATAAGAATGTTCTGTTATAGAGTCATATCATTTAGTCTCAACATATTGGGGCAATTTAACAAAAAGGGTTATGATCAAGATTTCTTATAATCCCACTTTCAATTAGGTAGATCGTTATAATAAAAATTTTGTCAAAGAAGAAAAGAAAAGAAAAGACACTTCAATATGTCTTGAAGGACAATCCTGTTACTATATATAGAGTCTTGAAATTTACTTGAATTAATTTCAAAGTCCTTGTAGTAAAATGTAGAAGGATAAAAAAAGCAAAACATAAAAAATTAATCAAATACATTTATGAAAATTTATTTCATAAAATCTTCAAAAGAATAACAAATCAACTGAATAAATTCAATTTCAAACTTATCAGGCGAATCTTAATTTCTATAATAAGTTAATCCTTTTAGTACATTTATTGATTAGGGATAAAAAAATTTTGTGTCTCTATGAGAATCCAAAAGATTATCATGATTCTCATTCACTTTAAAAATATTTAAAGGAATCTCTTGGCCTTTATTGAATCCAAGAGAAGGCCTTATAAGCCGTTGATTCATGTCAACAAAGTAAAAATAACATACATGTCCAAACAAAAAGAAAAAGAAATTCCATTTGAGAAGCATTGGTTGACTTTGGTTCTTACTACCTAAAGAACTACACAGTCACATGCAAGCTCAAAGAGGTAGAATTCGTTAGTACCCTATGATATCTTGCCTTGGTGACATGGACATCTAGCATGGTTCATTGTAACTTTGAGATGAAAAGAAGAAAGGAAGAAAAATGATGAACTTCTATGCTCATGGCATAGTAAAGTGGTCCAAAATATACCCAAGTCTTCCTTCAAAATAACAACTCTTTGAAACTTTCTTCTCTAAACTACTTCATGTGTAGGGGTATTAGTGAAATCAAGAAAGAAGCAAGCCTTCCATTACCCTTTCATCAAGTTAGAATAATCAAGTAAGTTTAAGTTCAGACTCTTGCTTATTAGTCAAAACTTTTGGGAAATTCGGAATAACTCACTTTGACCCCTTTTCCTCATCCATATCACCTATAGGTTGGGAAAAAGCACATTATGGCACCTTTCCTATACATGACTTGAGATGGGAGCAAGTCCTCTATAACACTTTTCTCATGTCTTTCTGGGTTTGGAGTAACCCTTCGTGCACCATTCCCATGAAAAACTACCTTCGTAGGTTTGGAGCAAGCCCTTTGTGGCACCGTTCCAACTTTTGTGTACATGATTGGATCAAGCCATCAAGGCCCCTTTCATGTTGCACAGGCAATTTAGATTGGATCAAGTATTTCTGACCCATTTCTAATAACCAGAAAGATATAAGTCCCCAGTCGGCATTCTTTCTTATCACCTAAGAGTAAGTCCCCAGTCGGCATCCTACTTTTATGTACATTATTGGATGAAGCCATCAAGGCCCCTTTCATGTTACATAGGAAATTTAGATTAGATCAAGTCTTTATGACCCCTTTCTAATAGCCAAAAAGATATAAGTCCCCAGTCAGCATTCTTTCTAATCATCTAAGAGTAAGTCCCCAGTTGGCATCCTACTTTTGTGTACATTGTTGGATCAAGCCATCAAGGCCCCTTTCATGTTTCATAGGTGAGTTAGATTGGATCAAGTCTTTATGTCCCCTTTTTAATAGTCAGAAAGATATAAGTCCCCAGTCGGCATTCTTTCTAATCACCTAGGAGTAAGTCCCCAGTCGGCATCCTACTTTTGTGTACATGACTGGATCAAGCCATCAAGGCCACTTTCATGTTACATAGGAGAGTTAGATTGGATCAAGTCTTTATGACCCCTTTCTAATAGGCAGAAAGATATAAGTCCCTAGTCGGCATTCTTTCTAATCATCTAGAAGTAAGTCCCCAATTGACATCCTATTTTTGTGTACATGATTGGATCAAGCCATCAAGGCCCTTTTCATGTTACACAGGCGAGTTAGATTAGATCATAGTCTTTATGACAACTTTATAATAGCCAGAAAGATATAAGTCCTCAGTCGGCATTCTTTCTAATCATGTAGAAGTAAGTCCCTAGTCAACATCCTACTTTTGCGTACATGATTAGATAAAGCCATCAAGGCCCCTTTCATTTTAAACATGCGGGTTATATTGGATCAAGTCTTTATGACCCCTTTATAATAGCCAGAAAGATATAAGTCCTCAGTTGACATTCTTTCTAGTCATATAAAAATAAGTCCACCAGTCAGCATCCTATATAGTTTTAAGTCCCCCAGTTGGCATCCTATTTTGAGGATTAGATCATTCCTTTAAGGACCCCTCTCCTCTTTTCAACTAATTAGGATGGATCATGCCCTTAACGACCCTATCTTATTAGCTAATCAAATAGAAGTAAGTCCCCTAGTTGGCTTCCATTCAAATTTCTAAGGAATGGAATCAAGCCATTGAAGGCCCCAATTCCTTAGACTACTTAAATAAGAATAAGTCCATGTGACCCCTGTTTAGTAATCTAAGTGCTCCGGATTAGGATCAAGCATTTCAAGCCTCTTCTCCCCAACATAGCTTTTGAGGATTGGATCATGTCTTTAAGGACCCCTCTCCTCTCTTTAGCTAACTAGGATGGATCATGCCCATCATCTTATTAGCTAATCACATGAATCACCCTCCAAAAAATTATAGGTATGTATATGCCCAACTTTCACAATCAAAGTTAAAACAAAATAAAAATCATGAATTGGAACTCCAAGTTTATGCTTGTATGTTGATCAATCTGGTCAACACCAATATGTGCAGTGTATTGTGGCTGATCCACTAAACATATTCGGGGTCCATTTGTTGACCTCATTTTTGGAAGAGGTCATTTTAGCAATGAGGAGATCTCAAGTTCAAATAGAGATTTCCTAATTCAATATCCAAGTCACTATGTTTAGTAACTTAGGAAATGCATTTTTAAACTAAATCTAATCTACTTGGTTTGATACAAAATCAAGTCAAATATCCAACATAAATTAAATCAAGTAAATCAATGAAAATAAAATGAAAGTTTAAAGTCCAATCTAAAGTCAACTCTAGTCAACCTAAGATTGACTTAAGTAGGCCCACTTGGTCAAAAAGTCAACCCTCTAAAATTTGACCAAATTAAATCATCAAAAATATTTTAAAAAATCAAATAAACATGTTTGATCACAATGGCAAAGAAATTTGAGTCCATTGAGGCCTAGATTAGGTAAGAAAATTTATTAAATCAAAATGACCTAAATAAGCTACATTGAACTCAAACCCAAGGAAAATTCAAATCACTTTCAACCAATGCAATTCACATTCAATTAAAAAAAATGAAATGGGAAATGCAATTCACCATTAAATCAATTAACAAATTAGCAAATAAAATAAAAAAAAAATTAAAATAAAAGAAATGAACAAAAGAGGCCAGAAGGGAAATTGAATTTCCCCTCTTCCCACAACAAGCCAAACTCCACCCCTTAACAAAGGGGGCTGCCTTCAAGCGAAGGCAATGAAGGCAATTAGCGATCAAGAAAACAACAACCAAAGAGGAGAGAAAGAAAGAGGGAAAGAGAAAAAGAGGAAGATAGAGCTCTACCATATGGAAAAACAAGAAGAGAGACTTTCCCATGGAAGATTGAGCACACACACACCTTCACACATTAAAATTGAAGCTAAACGAAACTTCCCCCACCCCCCAAGTGCCCTTAACCACTACAAACCATCAAAGCCAAAAAAAAACAAGGGTTGGTCTAGGAGCAATCATAAGGAATTAACCTAATTCCTTTGGCAAGCAAGCTAGGTTCAAGCATTTGAAGCTCTAGGATCAATTAAAAGGTCAATCGTCCAACAAATCGAGGTATACCATTATTGACCTCAAGATTTTCCTTAAAGAATTTTATTTTTATCATTTTCATAGGAAACATGATCTTCAAGTTGATCCAACTATATAGAATCATAGGATTTCTTTCACGATCATGTAGCACTTAAAATCGTGTGATTTTGTTACTTATATCAAAAGATATTAGCAAAATACTATCAACAATCCTCGGCTCCAGCAAGAATTGAAGGAGACGATCTCTGCGCCATCCGATCCATGTATTTGGATTGGATGGCCCTAGGTCCCGGCTCGATTTCACCTATCGAACCGGGATCGATGGACTCGACCTTTGATGGACTCACGTAGTGAATTGCATTTTGAAATATGTTGACGTGGTGCCAAATGGCACCATGCATTAATGCATGCCATGCGGCGTGTCATCGCATGAATCCGTGGGGACCTTCACTTAAAAAAATAATAGTTTAATTAATTTAAAAAATGTAAACTACTAAAATCATATAAAATCAAATATAGATTAGAAAATTACAAATAACACCTCTATGGATTCATCTTGATGAGAGGAATCCATAGAAATTAAAATCCCCAATTTTTTTGGGTAATTTTCCTTAAGTTTAATTGAAAATATTAAACCCAATTACTCTCAAATTAATAATCCAATTAATTTGAAACTTTGGGAAATGAAATTAAGCATAAAATACACCTTAGGAATTTTTAGGAATTTATTTCTCTGAATTCAAGGGAAATTAAAATTTCAAATACTTAACCTTTTAATTAATTAAATTAATTAACCTTTAATGAAATAATTAAAAACTTTAATCAAATAACCTTAAATCAACATAATGAATGTTAATGAATCAAAACACTAATTAAACTTAATTAAACCTATATCAACCTAATAATCCCTAAATTGACTTAATTAGATAATTAAATGAATTAAATAATTCAATTAAACAACTAAACTTAATTAAATCATAGTAAATCAACTAGTTAACCAAAAATTATGAATAAACCCTCATTGGAATATTTGGTGAAGAATAAGTGAAAATAAAATCCTTTAATGAATCTTAATAAATTAGGTTTAATTAAGTTTTAATGAAATAATTAAAATAATAATTACACCCTAATCATCTCTAATCAAGCTAAAACTTTAGGGATATAAAGGCATGTTACTACTTGTTAAATATTTAAAGTCCAAATGATCTAGATTAGAGTTTTAAATTTCTAAATCCCTAGGTCAATGTTAATCAAATATTGGGTTAAGAAATTAATTAACTTATTAAATAAAGTGGTAATTCAAACTAATCTACATCAAACATTAGAAAACTATTCAGAAACTTCTCTAAATATCCTAAGTCAATTAAAGTGATCAAATTCAATCTTAGGTTAATAAAATAAAACCTAGGGTTAACAAAATTATTAATTAGCTTAAATCTTAACCTTTGAATCAATGAAGTTTAATAAAATCATTCATCTCTAATAAATTTAAATAATGAATCTAAAATCTAGGTTAATTAAATCAGATCAAATAATTAACCTAAGTGCTTTAGGTTAAGCATAATCCATGAAAAAACTTAAGGTACTAATTCATATTAATGAACTTAAACCTTAAGCTTACAATCCATAATTTAATAACTTAAGTTAAATTGAATAAAATCAAACTCTTTAAATTAACATAAGCAAATCAAATGAAATCCACGCTTAATTCAAAATGAAATAAATCAAATTGAATCAAATAAAGCAATTCAAACAAATGAAATAACATAAAATTAATCCAAACATAAATAACATCAAAAGGATTAATTAAAATATTTAAGGATCTTAGTTAGACTTTTTGAAACTTCATTAGGATTTAGGATGAGAAAAAAAGTGAGTTTCACCTAAAAATGAAATTCATTCTATTTCTCATTCTTGAAAACTTAAATATTACTTTAACCAAATAAAATGAACATTAAAAAGGAAATTAAATCACTAAATCATTTGAATTGAAACCAACCAAAGGTAAATATTAAATAAAATCAAACTTCAATTTTAAACTTGAACTTAAAAGCTTAGCAAAGACTTATCACACAAGCCCAATCTTTACACACACTAGATTACTTAGGTCACGGACCTTAGATCTCGATTAGATCGTTCTGTGATTTTTTAATCTCCTATGGTATGTTGTGCTATGATTCACATGTCTGTGTGGTGTATTGCTTTAGACTGGATGCCTAAGCTTGTTTGTTCATTAGACTGGATGTTAGGGCATTCTTTTTAGACTTGACACTATTTTCTACATTGTGTTAAAGATCATTGTAATAAATAAATCATAAAATTATTATTTGCTTGTAGGTGCTGAAAATCCCTTAACATAGTCCATAGGGCGTGGGCAGCAACTAATGCTATGCCCATATGTTTGTGAAATATAAACTACTTTGTGTGCTGTGTGTATTTCCAAACATCTATTTTACAGGGCTTAGGATTTCTTTCTTAAATTTTAAATGTAAATTTGAGCTTAAAATTAGGTTAGGATCTATGGGGTCTAGGATTAGCAGAAGCTGACCCAACTAGGAGATGATGCGGTGGTCCCCTGTGGAGTCCCATGGATGTCCCTAAAGAAGGAGACTTTCTTGGAAAGAAGACCCATAGATCTAAACTTGTAGTTCAGGGTTTTATAAGGGAACTGACGCCCATTTTCTTTCTTCCATGTACGTGTACCTGCATTGGCCTTTTCTTATACAATTTAATTGATTTGATTTATTTTGGGTGCAATAGAAAATAACATATTTTCTTAGGTTTCTTTCTGTGCTATGTTTGTGCTGTGATGAATGCCTGGATGTAGGCTCATAAGATAAACTAAATTTTCTACCCAACTAAATCAATTGAAACATAAAAATAAATACAACTCATAATCTTCATATAAAAGCCTAGGCCATTAGTGCAAGATAAAATATATAGCAACCCCTTAGCTAGATGTTTTAATATCATAAATAAATCATATTGTTTTACTCTTGATTAATGAAGGACTTCCATCCTTGCTAGAGAACCTAGGCTTGACCTTTGAGAGCCTATGATGGAAGTACACCTTCTTCTATGCTGATTTGGCCCATAATCTTTTTCTAATTACATGCATTGGGCATAAATTGTATACCTATGGCCTAAAATGAATATTGAGTCAAAAATTATAAAAATCTTAAAATATACATTAGTTAGATGCATCTTCTTACCCTACATGATCTTAGAGATTAGGAAGTCTAGGTTCATAGATTTATTTTCTAAAATCAACAACCCACATCTTGTATTCATATTACTTATCCTCATGGTTTTAAAATGCGCTTAGGTGGTGTTAGTTGGCAGCCTTCTCGAGGCAAGTTATAAGTCCAGAAGAGTCAGGGATAGGCTAGTTCCCTCATGTGAGGAGAATGGCCAATGATTCCCAAGGATAGAATTAGGTCGAGAATCTGACATGTGTCAGAAGAGCTATAGATTGGGTTACGAAGCATCCTTTAGAATAAGTCTTCAACCCTAGGCATTTTTGCAGTCTTATACTACTTGAATCTAAGCCCTAAATTTCTAAGAAAATGATAACTTTAAATCTAAAATTAAATCCCAAATTTGAAGCCCAATCATAGAATAGATGAAATATCTACTGGGCATCCCAATATCAATAGACATTTCCTACTCTTTTTCATTTGACTCTAAAAAATAACTCTCTCCAATTTGGAAATCTCCTAATTGAATTTCCAAAAATCATTCCTTTGAAAGCTACCTTAGTAGTCTTTAGGAATAACCACTTGTTTCTTTAATTGAGAGTATTCTTAGGAAGAGACCATTCCTAAGATGTAATTAACTATAGAGGCTTGCTTTGATAGGGAACCATGATCCCAAGATAAAAGTAGACCATATACTTTTCCATGTAGTTCACAGGAAAATATTCTACATGAAAGACCCATTAGCCTTAGGAGTCTTTTATTGAAATGATTGAATCCATTACAGGAGAGCATGTTTATCTTTTGAGATAATATGCTTATTCCTTAATGTATTTGGTCATCTAAATAAAATATTCCTAAACTCAGTGGTGTCATTTCTTTTCTTTTCCTAAAACACCAACATATTTATTTGGAGATTGATATAGTCAATTAAAAAAAATAGAAGGTGGAAAAGTATCCTTTTCTATCAAAATGTCTTAGACATTAAAAAAATAAAAAGTAAAAATAAATTATATGATGTTATTAGAAGAACAAACAACACTTCACCAAAATAATGATTTATATAAGAAAACATGCTTCTAGTTGTGAGATGACATAAATAATGTCTCTAAAATATCTTTTGCTTCTAAGTGTTTGTATTACTAGTCTTAAAGAGTAAAATTATTTAGGTCCCTTATGTTAGGGTTTATGTGCACCCAATGAGTTGGGGAGGACCACTATACAAAGAAATAAGCTTGAAGACGATATATAGCACCATTGGTTTTCTTTCAGTACTTCTTTTCGATATAAGCTGTCTTGACCTTCAATTATCCATAGTAACATATATAGTGGAAGAGAGAGAGAGAGAGAGAGAGAGAGAGATCTTATGAGAATATGAAGAGCTCCTCTTTGAGTTTGGGTGTGATAATTTTGTTTTGAGCATGTTTTTTGCAAGAGATCAATTGAGAGAGATTCTTATGTGTGTAGTTGCCCTAATTTGTCAAGTGGTGTGGAGAGAGGTGTTTAAAGCTCTTGAGAATGAGATGAGAATGGGAGGGTCCCTTCTTGACTCCACATCACCGATGTGGTCACTTTATGTAATTGTGAGTTTGTGGTATTTCATGCAAGAAATTAATTATAAAGAGTCAATTTAAGAAAGTTTAAAGTTGGATTAAATATATTAATAATTAATTTTTTCAATTCAAAAAAAAATTTAAATATATGAGTAAAATCAATTAAATGGTAATTTTTATATGAATATATATTTCAAAAAATTTATCGTATGTTAGAAACCCCATGAATTGTTAAAGGCATACTTGAGTGTTTCATAAGTCAATTTCTTGGTCTCTCTCTCTCTCTCTCTCTCTCTTTATATATATATATATATATATATATATATATATATATATATATATATATATATATATATATATATATATATATATTCTTATAAAGATTTTATGGATATTTGATCAAACAACAACTCTTAACAAAATTTCAAATAAAGATAATAATTTAGTATTTTGATAAATAGCTTGGAAATGGTCATTTTATTAATTTGTATAGATAAAATTATCTGAAAATTTTATTCAAATTTAAATCCTTAATTACATGAAATAAATATCAATAAAAAAAAAAGCTAAATACATAAAATAAAGCATAAAATTGTAAGATAAAATGATAATCAGCAACCATATGAAGGCAATAAAGCAAAAATATTCTAAAAAGATATGACTAAAATAAAAAAATAAAACCAAATAAAAAAATCAAAGACAAGTTTGAGCCAATTCAATATACAAGAACAATATAATTTACTTGATATGAAAAATAAAGATTCATTAGAATTCAATTCAATTATGAGCAAAAATCTAAAATATATTCTATAAGACCAGATCTATAAAATGAATAGGAATTTATTTGTCATTTTAGACATAATTTTATTGAAAGGACAAATCTAGATATATAAAATCATTATGTAAAAAAACAAAATTAAAATAAATCATTAAAAATGATTGAAATAAGAAAATCTATAAATAGTGATATATAATCAAAGAAGAGATCATAATAAAGCAATAATGTAGAAATATTTACTTGTAGATACATTAAAAATTAATCAAAAAATTATATAAAACAAAACCAAAATTAGTACAAATAGATTATTCTCATAAAATCACAATTATATAAAAGAAGCAATTACAAAGCAATCATAAATACCATAAAAAGAAAAATACATCACTCATGAAATATTATAATAAAAGGAATTAAGAACTCAAAAATAGAAAACAATAATGAGGAAAAAAAAAAGAAACAAAAGATAATCATAAATTTGAAATTGAATTGAAAATTAAAAAAAGAACACAAATGTAGATTAACATTAAAATAAAAAAAATAATTAGATAGGAATCATATGCATATACATTAATAAAGAAAATCCATTTAAAATGAAATAAAATAACATAAGGCTTCTGAAACAAAATCTCAAGTAAAGGAGAAAATAAGGAAAATTAACTTATTAATGGAAAGTAGAAATAAAAATAAAGGGATGGTTGGATCATCAAGCAATAAAAAATGAGAGAAAATAGTGTAGATGTCATTAATAAATTTGAGATGATGAGGTAAGTTAAGTTATCAAGATAGCTCATTAGTGATAATAAGTTTCTAGAAAACACATATTGCCTTTAAAATAGATCTTAATTTAGAAAGGATAATGCTTGAAAGTAAAACAATTCAGCATAGTGAAGTTAAATCAATAATCAGAAAGCATACTTCAATGGATATTCTTGTTAAGGCAAATCTCAATCATATAGATATAAGTTCATATAACTTAAAAAAGAAAAGCAAAGAACTTTAATTTCTAAAAAGAAACAAGTAACCATTCTGGTGAACCATGTATTAATTTTAAGAAGATTGTTTTTGGGTTTAAAATAAACAAAATTCTGATCAATAGTTAAGATAGATAAGACTAATTTACCACAATAAAACAATTGAATGTTTCATTCTTGAATAGGTCACAATTTTTGTATTTTATTCTAGCAATAATTTTTTGATTCATAGTATCTATTGTGTTTGCTTGTAGATCCATATAAAAAATAATAATACTAGCTATGTAGATGTGACCTTTATTGTTAAAATAAATATCTAAGTTGGTATATGGATAAGGAACCATTGAAAAGGTCAATGTTAAAAGATCATCATAATGAAGCTTTTTGTGGCCCCATTAACAATGATTAACTCTTGATGTGAAAACAAGATAACATTTAGAGTCAAATTTGTTCCACATTAAAGAATCAAGATAAAGTTCTTAAGAATAACAAGAATTGAGTAAGTGGTAAATATTGTTATCAAATTTTGTCATAGTAAGAATTGAGCATTTCTATTATACATTTTTTTAAATTAAATTCACCATTAGAAATTTAAAAATGTCCCTTGTTCAATTTGAATGAAATTTAGCTTATCTATTATAGAAATGTATTAGTTTAGAAATATTCACTTATTATTAAGCAATATACTCTAATGGTATTATAAAAAGTAATTATCAATAGTAAATATTATCTTAAAAAAATATTATATCCCCAAGTAATTTATTAATCATTTAATCTACATAGTCTTAGAAAAATAGCATTAAACAAGTTATATCTTCCTTCAATATTAACATTCATGAAGTTAGCCCAAGGTTATAATTGCATCTAAGTTCCACCAAATTTGTGAGAAAATCTCTTGATTGTATCTTTAGATAAGATTTAGAAACATTTTTTAATACCAATGCATTTTTTTGGTAATAGAGAAAAAAATTTATTTATAACCTCTCAATCATTGATAATTACTTTAAAATGAGATAAATAAAAATTATCTAATCATAACCTATCAAAAAAAAATTATATTAAAGAAATATTAGAGATCTTTTATTATCTCATGAAATGATGTGACCTTTGTGATTGCAAAGAAACACCAATATTTAGACATGTTCTTAAATCTTCTTGAATATGGTTAATCCTATTGGTCAATTTTGGATGAAGGAATAAGCAACATTTTGTCTTGTTAAGAGTTAATCACTTAAAATTAAGTAATTTTGATTGTTTTTATATGAAAATCTTAAAGATGATGATCATGAAAGCTAAGATAAATTAGAATTCCTATTTTATAAAAAGTTAACATACAAGAAAATATCATTTTAACATAAAGATTTACAATGATAAAGAATTAAAGAAATCTCCTTATAGCCATAATGTGAAAAAATATCACTATTGATTATCACAAGAAAACCAGCATTGGTGGCACAATTTAATAAGATTAATATCAAAGAATTAAAAAAAGGCGAAGAATCTTAAATATCAAAAGATTTCAATTTAGAAATATCATTTGAAGATAAGTACCATCCTACTTCATGTCTATTATCCAAATGTTAAAAAGCTAACCTTTCATAAATCATTTGATTTTGAGAGATAATCTTAACACTTTTGATTAATTACAGCAATTAATTCTTAAAATCAAAGGATCTAAATCACCCAATTAGGTTTGAATTTTTGGGATAAGAATGATTATAGAATCAATTCCCTCAAAATCAAAACATTAATCAAATCAATTTTAATAGTATATGACAATGTTAAGAAATTTATAAAAATCATCAATAATAGTTCATGCTATTAAGTATCACCAATCTCTTATTTTTAAAAATTGTTTTGCTATATCAAGGAAATCAAGTGAATGGAGATATCAATAAGTTCTTGTGTTAAGTAATTTTAAAATGGTTATAAGTCTTCAATTCTTTTCTTGATTGATTGCCATTCTCCTTTTAATTTTTTAATAGAGTTAGAACTTTTCTTTTTTGAAAATAAAATATTTAATATTTACATCTAGTCATTTATTTGTTTATAGCATTTTGGCCTTATAAGTTTCTTCCATATTTTGAAATGTGATAATTATCTAGCTTCCTTAAGTTGGTCTTTTGGTAATCCATGATGATAGCTTCTTAAAACAAACCAAATTCTCCATACTTTTAAATTAGCAAAATTTTTTAAAATGATGTTTGTTCCACCAATTTAGAGTTTGTTTAAATTTAAGTTTTAGCCAAAATGATCATACCTTTATATTGTATATGAGCCATCCTTGAAAACATTCAAAAGTCATTATATGCCACATATTTTGAAATCTAAAAATATCAAATTTCATAAAAATTAGAATCTATAAAGATTACTCAAATGTTTTTTATTAAAATTGATCCATATTAATAAATCATAAATTTGCCAAAGTAATATTTCATAATTAGAATGAAAATAATCGTTAAGTTACAATCAAAAATCATAAATCTTCCATTGATAATGTTTAATATTCTTAATGTAATAGTGTTAAAATCACCTCAAAACAATCCATAAAAATCAATCTAAAATCTTAAATTATTAAATGTTCATTTATCTGTTACAACATAAATAAAGAAAGAAATCCCAAAAGAGATGAGAACATTAATCAATTGAATATTAATGGTAATAAATTGATGGTTTAAGCACCAAATTTTATTCTAATGTTATGAAAAAAGTTTTAAACATTTTATGCAACCTAAATCTTGGAAGATTGAATAAGATTCTAAAATAATAATGACTTTAAATAAAAAACATATGGACTATGATAATAAGAATATTAAATAATAGATAATCATATTAACAAATCAAAAGCAATTTGAAGAAAATAAGGAAAATGGAAAGGAAATTCATAAAAGAAAACTATTGCATTTTTAAGAGGTACAAAAATCAATCTAGTGGAGCTTCTAGGATTTGTGGACTTCTTTTTTGTAATGTTTGGAAAGATTTTATCTCACATCTCATCAAGAGAGTGATAAGATTCATGTTAAATGGTAATTTAGGAATGGAATAGAATTTACTTCTTATATTTTGATGAATTATTAATTCACATTGCTATATTGAAGGTGGTGATTTGTTTATCACCATTTGATTATGAGTTGAATGTTTTCTAAAACTATTTCTTTTTTGTTTTGTTATATTATGCCATGATCTCTCTTGTTTTAACAAGATCATACCATTGTTTCTTTTGTGCTACATTAAATTCAATTTTTGTGCACTAAATTGTCTATATACAAATTCATGAGGGTTAATCCTTTACTATCTTCATTGAGATTCACTAATTCATTTAACTTTTTTTCTTAATTATTTTTTCTATTGATTTTAACATAGGCCATTTTGTATTGATCTTTTTATAAGATAATATCATAACTTATTTTTTTATTAGAATAAAATGATTTTCATATGAATTTTGCAATATTAAATTTTCAAATTAACTTTTTATACTAGTTTTTTTATAAACTTCTTTTCTTTTATAATATCTATTTAATAGATAATACAAATTTCCTATCAGATCATAATCAAATAAAGACAAATAACTATGTGTAACAAAAAATGTGCATGTTAAGATAGCCAAATTACAATGACTCTTCTAACATCAAATACCCAACATTTACATATAAACTAGGTAAACATCTTACTAATAATAATCATTATTTGTTGATAAGATGGAAATCACTAGAAAAAAAAGAACATAGTTTTATATAAAAGAAAGCTCAATCTTTTCATATCTCAGTAAATTAAATTTATCATGAATATTAAAATTTTAATTTTCAAATCCAATAAAATGGATTAAATTAATTTTAAATTCATAAAGAATTTTATCATTCCTTAAAGGATTTATTTACATTATGAAAAAATTAGAATACCTTAATAATATAGTATTTTGAAAATATTTCATCAAAATAAATACATTTGAAATGAACAAAATTAAACTTATCAAGTAAAGCAAAGGAAAAAAACCCTAATTAATTAGACATTGAGAAAAAAAATGTAATTAAATTTCTTTTTTCCTAAAAATTTTAAAGACTTAAAATATATTAAAACATAATAATCCTACTATAACTATTCATAATAAGAAAATTAATATTATGTCAAAATTTTAAATAAATTGTTATAAATTAGATCTAATTATTTTTTATTTATATAAATAAATTATTATTCATTTAAAAATCAATTTATTTTTAGGCATAATTACTTATTTTATTCATTTATATAATATGATTGTATTTATCGATATTAACTAAGAATAGGAGCTAAATTAGAAGCCCTATACAATGTTAACAAAATAACTACTGATAGTAATCTTATTTCTTCTAGCTTTGTACATATATATTGCACAAATACTTTATTGAATAATTCTCCAAATTCTGGGATATTTGTAGTGGTATTATCTTTTAACAAATAAAATCATCTTCTCACATTAAGTGAATACAAAAATATTTTTATAAATCATTAAATTTCATAAAATCATAGATCTGAATAAAATGTTTATTTTAGTATCAACAAAAAAAAAGTGTGCATCTTGGACATATGTGTGAACCTTAAATATCTTTTAATATGAAATCCAAGCAATTAGTATGAATGTAATAAAAAAATTAAATAGATGCAATTATTTTGCAATTGTTATAAATAGAACTACAATTTAAAGCCATCATATGCATCCTCTTAAGCATTTATGATGATAATAAAGCTCAATAAAACAGCTTGCAATTAATTCAAATATTAGATATTATAACTAAATAAAGTTATGTCTCTAAGCATTAAGGTAATTTAATTTGTTTTTATTCTTCAAACTCTTCTAGCTCATTTTATTTTAATTTTTTTTGCATATGCATATTTTATTATATTTTATTCAAATAGAAGCACTTAGTTTTATCAGATAAAAAAAATGATAAGCATTTCATTAACTACAAGTGGCCAATGTATATTTTGTAGTAAGAATTGATTTAATTTATGCAATATAATTTTAATAACTTTTTTTACATATATTTTTAATAGTTGGAAATTTTGCAAAGAAATTGTTTATTATTTTAGTTGGGTTCATGTTTTAGTATTCATTATTTCAGTAGTGGCAATATTAGTATCGGCTTGTTTCTCAGTAAACATTTGTTTATCTTTGTCTTGATTGTTTGAAGTACATTTTTGAAATGATAATGACAGATAATTATTATAGCTGGTATTATATGAGGATTTCTCAAACTTTTAATTATTTTAAAGAAATTAAAATAGAATATGATTATTTTAGAGATAATATAATTTTTAAACATAAAAATAAAAAGTTTAACATATATCAAATAAAAATATTTTAAAATGATATAAAAAATAAGAATATTAATATATAATAAATTGATCTTAAGTGTTCTTATAATTCTTCGTTACAGAAATTTTTGTTCAATGGTCTAGTTAATCGGAGAAACATTACTTGAAGCCGAAGGTGAGATCTCACGCTGCCAAGTGAGAGAAGTATAAAATGGGCAGAAGATGCACCTTGTTTGGTTCTTATGATGTAGGTATTGTTTTGGATCCTCTTAAATCACAATCCATCTATTTAGTCACTAAATATTTCCTCATTTTTTTATTTTAGCATTTTGAGTGATCTATATTAAAACATGCTTCTAGAAGTGAAATATGTCGTTAAAAGATACTATTGCTTCTAATTTTTTGTATTACTAGTCTTAAATAAAATTATTATGTAATATATGTACATTGTCTTAACTAAATTATCACATTTGAATATATTTAATTGGTATGCATAAAGTACAACTATCTTTTCATACATTATCAAATTTATTGACAATGGTCTAGCTTGCTAATGAGTTATAAAATTTTGACTTGGGTTGAGCTTCAAGATAGACCCTCAAATCTAATTTTTGGCCTAGAATTTGATTGATTTATACATCAATGTTTTACAAGCAAAGTACATATGCAATTATATGATTGCTTTTACACAATTGAGCTTTTGCACATTAAATATGCCAAGTATTTGATGTGCATTCTAATTTAAGCTTATGAAAAAAATAACTTTCAAACAATAGAAACAAGCACAATTAGATTAATTCAAATTTAATAAAGGTAGGTGCAAACTAGGGAATAAGGAACCTTAAATTAAGAAAAATCATTCAAGTCTAAAGTTAGGACTTAGGGATGCCCCATTTATCTATTCTAAGCATCCCTCTAAGAATAGGGATTTCATGCTAGAAAAGTCTGTCAAGTAAAACTCTTATTTTGACCAACTAGTTCAACACAACCAATTGAGCTCTCTAAATATATATGAGAATTCTTAAAATTTAAAATTCACAACTAACTTATAATTTTTCTAAGAGTGTAAAACCACTTAAATTTTGTTACTTAAATTACACATAAAGCATCTATTAATTTCAATTTAAATGTTATAAAACCTCTACTAGCACAAACATTAAGAGTAAATTTTAGAACCTAAATATCAAAAAACACATTAAAGCAAGGGGATATTATTATGTGAAAGTATCAATATAAAAATACATTAAAAGCCACGAGGATATTATGTGAAAGTATTGTGTTAAAAAAAAATCATATATATACTCCCATTAGAAGCCTTAAAAGAGCTTCCATCAACATTGATTTTAATCCATAAAGAAAACTCAACATATTATGTGATAGCAAATTTTTTTATTCCTTTCTTCAAGACATTTTGAATTGAAAGTGATCCCATCTCCAATAGTTAATCTTAAGGACTAAATAAAAAATGATATATAGCACCATTGGTTTTTTTTTTATAATAACTTTATTTTATACAAACCCTAAAATTAAAATGGATCACACTATGCTAGGGTTTATGTCACCCTGCGAGTTCATACGACTATACAAAGAGATAAACTTGAAGACTTAGATATATAGCACCATTGGTTTTTTTTTCCTGAGTACTTCTTACTCTATATGAGCTCTGTCTTCAGCCTTCAATTATCCATAGTAACATATAGAGTGGAAAGAGAGAGAGAGAGAGAGAGAGAGAGAGACCAAGAAATTATGAAATCATTCCTCAAATTTTTTTTGAACTAGAATTTGGAAAGAAGGATTGATGTTTTGAAATCAAGTTTGGACATATTTTTGTTACACTTCTCCTTTAAATAAGGGTATGATATAGATAAGTTTTGCACTCTTTTTTTGTGATAAAAAAATTAATTGTTAAAATATTAATTTACTATATGTGGAAATTAATCATAGGACGTTGACAATAACTTCCAAGATCCTTATCAACTAAGCTAGCTGGCACCATTTGCCCTTCTTTGGGAGAAAAGCATTTACATCAACCCTAAGTAAGTACATTAGATCTATATGTTGTATTGTCAATCGTAATTTGCTTTTTTATGTTTCTAAATAACCACTTTGAGCTACTTATTTTACTAGTCTTTATACATTATTTGCACTATTTGGTATCTCTACATCAATTGTTTCTTGTGTAAATTATCATCTATTTTTTATTTTTTACTTTATCATTTTATGAGTACTTTATTTGCTTGATAATTGACTTGAGTTTTGTATTTCATGCAAGTAATTATAAGAGAGTCAATTTTAAATTTAAAGTTGGATTAAATATATTAATTAATTTTTTTCAATTCAAAAAATTTAAATTTATGAGTAAAATCAATTACGTGGTATTTTTTTATGAATATATATTTTAAAATTCTGTATGTTAGAAACCCCATGAGTTGTTAGAGGCATACTTGAGTGTTTCGTAAGTCAATTTTTTTTGGTCTCTCTCTCTCTCTCTCTCTCTCTCTCTCTCTCTCTCTCTCTCTCTCTCTCTATATATATATATATATATATATATATATATATATATATATATATATATATATATATATATATATATATATATATTCTTTTATAAAGATTCTACATCCTATCAAATTTTTTTTCAAACAACTCTTCTAGCCAAGAATTTCAAATAAAGATAATAATTTAGTATATTTGATAAATAGGAATAATTGATCTCATATTAAAACTCTTCGAAACTTGGACGATATTTTTAATTTCTATAGACTTAAACGGTCTGTCATAAAACATAATAATCCTAATAGTATAAATTACTACGCATGACTATTCATAATAAAGAAAATTAATATTACGTCAGAATTTTAAAGCCAAATCTTGTTATAAAATTAGATCTAATTATTTTTATTTATAAAATAAATTATTATTCATTTAAAAAAATCAATTTATTTATTATAGCCATAATTACATTAGTTTATTGATTTATATAATATGATTGTATTTATCGATATTGGGAATAGAAACAATGGCAACACAAATACTTTGTGTCACTAATTCTCCAAATTCTTTTAACTAATAAATTCATCATCTTCTCACATTAAAGTGAATACAAAATATTTTATAAATCAGTTTAAATTCTCATAAAATCATAGAGAGAGTGCTTGAATAAAATGTTGATTTTAGTATCAACAAAAAGGTGTGCATCTTTGGACATATGTGTGAACCTTAAATATCTTTTGAATGAAATCCATGCAATTAGTATGAATGAAATAGCCAAATAATTAAATAGATGATAATAAAGCTGAAGAAAATAGCTTGCAATTAATTCAAGCGATTAGATATTGGAGGTGACTAAATAAAGTCATGCTTAAGAGCGTAAGCATTAAGGTAATTTAATTTGTTTCACCATATTCTTCAAACTCCAAAGCTCTAGCTCATTTTATTTTAATTTTATTTAGTTTTATTGAAATAGAAGCACATAGTTTTATTAGATAAAAATGGTAAGCATTTAATGTAAATACAAGCAGTGGCCAATGTATATTTTGTAGTAAGAATTGATTTAATTTATGCAATATAATTTTAATAACTTTTTTTACATATATTTTAAATAGTTGGAAATTTGCAAAGAAATGGTTGTATTTTTGTTGTGTTCATGTGTAGTATTTAGTTATTTCAGTAGTGGCATTATACTCCATATTTATGTTTATTCAAATTTTTTTTTGAAATTTGGAAAGAAGGATTGAAGTTTTGAAATCAAGTTTGGACATATTTTTGTTACACTTCTCCTTTAAATAAGGGTATGATATAGATAAGTTTTGCACTCTTTTTTTGTGATAAAAAAATTAAGTGTTAAACTATTAATTTAATATATGTGGAGATTAATCGTAGGACGTTGATAATAACTTCCAAGATCCTTATCAACTAAGCTAGCTAGCACCATTTGCTCTTCTTTGGGAGAAAAGCATTTAGATTAACCTAGATGTACATCACTCTATATGTTGTATTGTCAATCTTAATTTACTTTTTTTTATGTTTCTAAATAACCACTTTGAGCTACTTATTTTACTAGTCTTTATACACTAATTTCACTCTTTGGCATCTCTACTTCAATTGTTGCATGTGTAAATTATCATCTATTTTTTTACTTTTGATTTCTTTTCATTTTGTTATTCTTACATTCGAATTACATCTATCATTCTTTTATATATATAATTTAATTTTTCTTTATTATTAAATTCTAATTTTATAAGATATTGTAGTCCTATGAAAGATTAGGAACAATTAAACTAAAACTTTATTTTCATTTCTTATCATAAGACACTAATGATGGCTTTTCATTTTGAATTTTCAAGTTTAATCTTACCTTTTATATTTTAATTAATATCTTTCTCTTTTTTTCCGTCATTTGTTTGCTCTCCCATATCTTCTTAGAGTCTCTTCCATTTTGCTTAGTATGTTTTTAATGATAATTCCCATAGTGTGGCCATCCTTTCAAAATTCATGATCTCCTTTTGCTCACCGTGGAAGAAAGAATTCTTTTTGGTTTGAAATTAATTGAACTCTTATATGCCTTGTAGTATAACCCTTCTCCCATCAAAGCATTAACTGTTCATTTGATGATTATTAAAGCATACCATAATTTTTAAATATTCCAACTTCTAATTAAAATTTTCGTATTATTTAGATAGCATCTTCTTATTTAAGAGTCTACCTATTTGATAAGGCATCTTATTCTCATTGTGTTTTTTATTTAAAACCATCGATAAATTCTTCTATTGATGTTGTCTAAGATTTTGATTGCAAGAGTTGTATTGAAAATTAATATCTTAAAATCACTTGTATATTATTTGGATTATTCAAGCTAAATATTAGTAATGATATTTTGAAAACTGAGCTTTGCTTTCATTGTTATGATCATTCTTATGATGGAAGATATACGCCACCTCCCTCTTCTCCTTAGTAAATCCATAATGATATTTCTATCACTCTTATTACTTTAGTTGGTAGAGTATAAGAATGATTCAATTTCATGCATACCCAACCCTTCTTATGTACACTTTAATATAAGTCAATTATCCAAATTATTTTTTCTGCCAACCATGCCTCATGAACAAAGGAAAACTTGTCAAATCAAATAAATTATATTTCCCTTATTATGTTTCATCCATGTGTTCATTATTGCACTTGAGTGCACAATTTTTTTAATAAAGATATGTGATATTACTTTATGAGAAAACTTGTTATAGCACGCATACTTTACTAAGAAATAATGTTATCTTAATTTTAAAAAAATATAAAATCAATAAAACTTAAAATAAATCATTCATGGAATATTTTCCTAAAAACATTTTGGGATCCTTGCGTATTGAAATCTTTATTTCATTAGATTTTAACTATTTACCAGTTATGCATTAAATATAATAAAATGTGATTTAACACTATAAATGGGGAAAATGTAACTTGTTTTAGAAATTATGAAAGAAAATCTATTATTTTAACTCATGTTAAACTTGTAGTAACCATATCCAAATTTTTTTCATTGATCTTACCATGTTTTCCATAGAAGCACATGCTAGATTTACATATATCTAAGATTATTCAAAACATATTTTGCAGTTTCAATGAGGCCTAAATTCATAGCAATATTAATTATGCATAACTTACATGAATTATAGGGAGCTAAGCAAAGGTTGTGTTGCAACCATGAAATACTTTACTTTGAAGAGGGAGCAAAAATCCATTCAAACCTAAACTACGATCAATAATTTAAAATTACAATGGCACTAGAAGATATTCTTAAACTTTATTATCGAAGATTGATATAGTGTATTAAAAGAATAGAAGTTGGGAAAGCATGAAAAACTCTTCTTCTATGAGAATATCTTAATCTTCAAATAATGAAAAAATAAAAAATATGAATTATACAATATTTTTAGAAGAATAATTAGCCCTTCTCCAAAATAATGAAATAAGAAGACATGCTTCTAATAGTGAGGTAAGATAAACTATATGCTCTAAAATCTAATGTAAAGCTTCCAAATGTTTGTATTACTATTCATAAAAATAAGTTTATTTTGGGGTCCCTTATTTCTTATCTAAATTGTCACATATGAATATATTTAATTTAAATATTACAAGTAATGCAAGATATCTATTGGTTTAATTTAAATATATTTCCACACTTTCTTTCTAAAATAAAAGCACCCTACTGACATGCAACCAAAATAGAAAAATTAAATATAATAACTTCAATTGGTTTAACCAAGTTGAGAAGCACAATATGTTTTATTTAATTTGAATCTCACTAGATCCAAACACAACGAGTCTAAACTTGTTATAATATATATCATGCAATTCTTTTGAATAATTATGGCCTAATTAACCTAATATGATTCATTTAACTTAATAGTGTGAATCATGGGACAAATGTTTGAACCTTGAATATCTTTTAAATGAAATTCATAATGAGTATGCATGCTTGCATGGAAAAGCTAAATAATTTAATTATTTTGCAATTGCTATAAATAGAACGATATTTTAACCCATCATATGCATCCTTTATGCATTTTCCATGATAACATTAAGAAAATAGCTTGCAATCAATTCAAGCAATTAGGTTGGAGTTAACTAAATAAAACTTGTTTGAACTTTTTAGGTAATTTAATTTGCACCATATTCTACATTCTAGAAAGTTCAAATTCATTTTATATTAATTTTCATATTTATTTTTTTATTTTATATATATAAATATATATATATATTTCTTTTAAGGAGGGCATGCACTTTATTTAAAAAAAAAATTAAGTGTTAAAATTCAAATTTAATAAATGATTTTGACCTTGACAACAAATATTCAATTTTACCATAAGCTATGACACCATTAACTCTTCTTCATGAGAAAAGTATTTTAATTAAATACAGTAAGTGCATCAATTTTATACATTGCAAATCTTAATTTACCTTATTATTTTTTTTTTCTGAATTTTCACTTGAGCTACTAGTTTTATTAGTAGAACATTAATTTTACTATCTAACTTTGCTAATCATTATATGTACAAACTATGCTCATAAAGGTCCTTTATGGACTATATTTTCCATTTTGTTATTCGTGCTTTTGAATCACATCCATCATAATGTTCATGTATTAATTATTTCAGTAGTGGCATGGTTTTATTTATCATGATTTCTTTATTTAAAATATGGAATTTAATCATATGACTTACATCTCTATCAACTAAACCATAATAATTAACTCTTCTTCATGGAAAGGCAATTTACACTAGCCAAGAATCATTTTAGAAATTGTATTGCAAATCTTAATTTACCTTAGTCAACACATTCATTTTACTAGATCTTTCATTTCAATATATATATATATATATATATATAGTATCATTAAATTTTATTAATTTCTTTTATTTTCTTCTAATTTTTGGTTCTCCCATGTCTTTTCCTCTAATGATGCTTTCATGACCCTTTAATTTGACCTCGCTTTCTTGGTCGCCATATGGAATGTTTGGAAATAGTTGAACTTGTTGTGTTCTGCATGATATTATGGATTATTTAACAAAGTATGAAGAGCATAAATTCATGGTGAACTTCAAGTTATATGAAGAATAGAACAAAAGAGCATGAGCTTTGTAAATATAATGTTCTTCAAAAAAGTAATTGAGATAAAAGAATCAAAAGTTCTCTTCCATTTCAAGATCACTTACTACCACCTTTTTTTAGTGAATCTCACAAGAACTTGATGAGTTCTCTTGTATTCTAATACATGTAATTCTATTAAAGATTTATTATTTATATTATTTTAAAGTCTTAATTTATGACATATTTTATTAATGTAATTATTTCATTCCACAAATTTTATCTATGTCTTTTATCTAGAAAACAATTTTATGATTTACTTCTTCTTTTCCAAGAAGTGTATTTAAAGAGCGAATAATAAAATAATTTGGAAAACCTCAAAAGAGGGAAACCACTGAGCCCAAGTAAAAGCACCACTATATGTTTGTTTCAGTACAAGATCTTAGATTCTGATTGTATATGAGAAATGGGCATTGCTAGTAATAGATAAATGTTGACGATGTTGACATTGACTTTATGTTATCATGAAGAATTTGGTGATGATCGCAAAATTTATATGAATATATAATATCATGGTTGAATAGCCAAAGTGGCAAAAGACGATTGTGCTGGAGGATCTGAGTTCTCTTCTTTGTTCTACTATAATCCTTTATGAATGAGTTTAAATACATGCAAAGAACTATTGAGAAAAATGATCTAATTGAATGAAATAAAGTTTAATTGTAAAGATCTTATTGTTGGAAGGAAGACGCTTATTTGACTATAAACATTCATATTTGAGATTATTTATGATTTAACTATATCCCAAAGTTTCTGATATTTTGAGAGCTTGATCTAGAATTTCAACTATCATTGCTTTTAGCATCAAGATTCTATCACTAATCATTTTATATATGTCAACTTGGAAAATGAATAGTGGCCTATAAATATATTATATAATGCATATGATACATAAATATATATATACATTTTTTATATTTATATATATATATATATATATATATATATATATATATATATATATATATATATATATATATATATATATATATATATGTGTTGTGTGTGTGTGTGTGTGTGTGTGTGTGTGAGATCCCTAACAAAAGTCTCTAGCTATTATAATAAGATCAACCACGTCTAGTTACAGATGAATGGTGTAACAAAACATAATTAATTAAAATTCATTTATGCCTATTACAATATCTTAATTTTCTTAGTGATGTCATAAGAGTTCTTTATCTTTGTGTTATGATTAAGAAATTCATAAACCAAAAATTACTCCTAATCTAACATCTATTTCATTACACATTCTTTTGATGTGGACTTAATAATGAATATTTTATTTTATTGCTTTCCTTTTTAACTCAACATTTTCATCAGTAAAAATAAGGCATGTTCTATGCTCAATTTCTTTAATGCTAATTTTTTAATTTTTTTTTTTTACTTTTGTGTTCATTATATAAGTTTCATTTGTATTCCCTATATAAAGAACTTGCCTCAAACTCTTATATGCCATGGAGTAGAACTCTTCCCCACCAAACTATTACTAGTTTATTTAATGATCATTGAATCCTTTTATTTTTTTAGTACATAATATTCTAGCTAAAGAGAAAAGAATATGTTCCAAGGAATGCATAATATTATTAATATTAATATTATTATTACTTTTTGCTTCAGAAAAATATAGGAAATGTGCCAAAGAAAGCACCTAACATAATTAACAAATTATTATTAATCCTAAAGAATTATATTCACATCAAATATAAACACTACAATAAATCTAAATCAATATTGAGACTTCTCTACCCCTTTTTCCATTGATTGCTAATTCATCTCCTAGTATCATAAATGTAAAGCCCAATATTCAAAATGACTCAATACCTCAACTTAGTCTTCCAAAAATTCCTCAACAATTAAATGCGTATTTATTTTCATGGATAGACTCTCTTTTTCCGTTGTCATCTCCAGTAGTTTTGAAATAACCGCTATTATTAATAAAGCTTCTTGTATTGAAAATCTCACTCTAGAATTTGTTCTTACATCTCTTCAACAAACTAACTTGCCATCACTTATGATCATTCTTAGGATGGAAGATGTTCTCCCGCCTCCCTCATCTCCTTAGTAAATTCATGATGTTATTACCATCTCTCTTGTTACTTTGGCCAATAGAGTATAAAAAAGATTCAATTATAAGCAAACCAAATCGTTATATACACTTTAATATAAGAAAAATTCCTTGATTATTTTTTCAACCATACAAACATGAAATCAAACTTATCTAATCAACTAGATATCTTCTTTTTTTGTTAGTTTCTCTATTTATTTTTCATCCTTGTGTTCATTATTTCTCTTAAGTGCACCATATTTCTTAATAAGGATATATGACAATACTTTATGAAAAAACTTATTGTAACGACAACACTTCAAATAAAAAATAATGAGATACTAGTTTTAAATAAATATAAAGTCACTAAAACTAAAAGAAGTCATTCATAAAAATATTTTCCTTAAAAAACATTTGAGATCCTTTTGTATTAATATCTTAATCTCATTAGCTTCTAACCAATTACCAATTATGCATCAAATAAAAAATATGTTATTTAAGATTAACAAGAGGGAAAAATTAATTTGTTTTAGATATGAGGAATGAAAGTGGATTCATTATTTTAACTCACTTGAAACTTTTAATAACCATATCCAATTCTTTTTGTTTTTTTTTTTTGATCTTCTAAAGTTTTTCATGGAAGAACATGAGATTTTCATGTATGGACAATGACTCAAAATACATTTGCAATTTGTATAAATCAATGAGGCCTAAATTCATAACAATCTTAACCATGCATAACAAACATTAATGATATGGGGTCTAGGAAGGGTTTGTTCCACCCATGAAAAGTTTTTTCTTTAAATAGGGAGCAAAAGTTTTTGTTTGTCCATTCATACCCCAAGCTTAGAATGATTTCATGTATTTTGCATCGATTATACATCAAGATCTTTGATAAGACAAATTGTGGCATTTCTTATGGATGGTTGATCTTTTTGGTTCTTACAAACAAATGATAAACTACTTTTGTTATTTTCATATCCCACTTAGGTATTAAACTAAATAAAGTTAGGGAGCATTCCCAAAAATCATCTAACTTCTATTCTAATTTTTAGTTTGATACTGTCATTTAGAAAATGATGGATAATTCATTATATTTTTAAATTTAATGGAAATTTATTCATTTTTTGTCAAAAATATTACATTAAATATCTATTATAAAAATAGGATAATATAAGCATTAAATCATTAAAATAATAAAACTATTATTAAATTTTTAATAGAACATATTGTCCAATTCTATTAGTTTATATAATAACTATATTATTCTTTAATGTATAATAGATATTTAATGTAATCTATTTATCATTATATATATTTTTTATTTTGATGAGAAATGATCCAATTATCAACAAAATTAAAAAAATATTGTGATTTCTCAATTATTTATAAATGTTAGTTGCCAAAATTGAAAGTTTTATTAGTATTTACTCAGCTAATTATAATTACATTTCTAACTCCTACATTAATCATGTTATTTCCTTAATTTTAAGCCATTAGCACGATACTTAGCATTTTATTCAGAAAATGTTGAACTGAGTGAGTAAAAGATGATGTGTATTTTGTTATTAGGAGCATTAAGATATTAAGAGCATTAATATGATATATAAACTTAAAATTGTCTAGAATATGAATCAATTTTAAGAAGAATCATCATCATCATTATTAGCAATTTTTACAAAATTTCAAGTCTTTTGCTCATTTTAGAATATAATTTTTCAAATAATAGATATAATTCATTTGATATGTATTTGTTATTCCTTCAAATTTTGGTGATCTTATAAAGTCATAATAATGACTATTTCTCTTAGTAGAAACTTATAGAGACAATAATAATATAGATGACTTAATCAATCATTATGTTATAAAATCCTTCAAAAATATGAAAATAAAACTAATGTAATGAATATATCTAGTATCAAATGTTTTCTTTGGATTATGAAGCATTGATCACTTAGCTTTACTACTCTACCCTCTTTAAATAGATGAACTAATATATGATTTATTTTATAATCCAAATAGAAATGACCAATGTTGCTTGAATTTATAAATTGACTTTTAAGAAAAAATTAAATAAAAACTACCATCAAGAAATTCAAATTACAAGACACTAGAAGATATTCTTAATCTTTACATTAGTTGAACTCATTTTGGAAGACATTTTAGCAATTAAAGATCTCAAGTTCATAGAGATTTCTAATTCAATATCCAAGTCACTATGCTTAGTAACTTAGGAAATGCATTTTGAAGTAAATCAATCTACTTGATTTGATACAAAATCAAATCAAATATCAGCATAAATTAAATCTAAATCAATGAAATTAAAATGAGTTCAAAGTCAACTCTAGTCAACCTAGTATTGACTTAATGAATTACTTGGTCAAAGTCAACCCACTAAATTTGACCAAAATAAATCATCAAAATATTTTAAAATCAAATAAACATGTTTGATCACAATGACAAAGAAATTTAACTCCATTGAGGCTAGATTAGGTAAGATAAATTCTTAAATCAAAATGACCTAAATAGGCTACATTGAACTCAAAAAGGATAATTCAAATCACTCTCAATGCAATTCACATTCAATTAAAAAAAATGAAATGGGAAATGCAATTTACCATTAAATCAATTAACAAATCAGCAAATAAAATAAAAAAAATAAAATTAAAGAAATGAAGAAGAGAGGGAAGAAGGGAAATTGAATTTCCCTCTTCTAGAACTCAAACTCCATCCCTTAACAGTGGTTTGCCTTCAAGTGAAGGCAATGAAGGCAGTGCAATCAAAAGAAAAAAACAACCAAGGAGGAGAGAAAGAAAGGGAAAAGAGAAAAAAAGAGGAAGATAGAGCTCTACCATATGGAAAAAACAAGAGACTTTCCCATGGAGGATTGAGCACAAACACACCTTCACACATTAAAACAGAAGCTAATCGAAAGTTCCCCCTCCTCCCAAGTGTCCTTAACCACTACAAACCATCAAAGCCAAAAAAGTACTCAAGGGTTGGTCTAGGGAGCAATCCGTAAGAAATTAACCTAATTCCTTTGGCAAGCAAGCTAGGTTCAAGCATTTGAAGCTCTAGGATCAATTGTAAGGCCAATCATCGAACGAATCGAGGTATGTCATTATTGACCTCAAACTTTTCCTTAAAGAATTTCTTGATCATTTTCATAGGAAACTTGGTCATCAGGTTGATCTAACCATGTAGAATCATAGGATTTCTTTCCAAACGTGGTCATCAATTGTAGCACTTGAAATCGTGTGATTTCGTTACCCATATCAAAAGATATTAGCAAAATACTATCAACGGTTCTCGGCTCCCGCAAGAATTGAAGGAGACGATCAATGTGCCGTCTGATCCATGTATTTGGATTGGATGGCCCATCTATGGGATAAATTCCACCTGTAGGAATTGCGAGGAGATCGTCACGGATCGTAAGAGATCCACATTTTGAACAACGTCAGCGGCAGGTGGCGCCATGCGGACCAGCCCATGCGAGCCACGCGTACCATTGACATCGCATGGATCTGCGTGGGACCCCCACTTATAAAATCATTAAATAATGATTTAATTAATTTTAAAAAATGGAGAAAACTTCTAAAATCCATATAAAATCAAATATAGATCAAAAAATTACAAATAAAAGCTCTATGGATTCATCTTCATGAGAGGAATCCATAGAAATTAAAATCCCCAATTTTATTCAGTAATTTTATCTTAATTTGAGTTTAATTGAAAAACATTAAACCCTAATTACTCTCAAATTAATATTCCAATTAATTTAAAACTTTGGGGAAATGAAATTAAGCATAAAATACACATTAGGTGGATTTTTGGGGATTTATTTCTTTGAATTCAAGGGAAATTAAAATTTCATATGCTTAACATTTTAATTATTTAAATTAATTAACCTTTAATGAAATAATTAAAAAACTTTAATCAAACAACCTTAAATCAACATAATGAACATTAATGAGCATCAGAACACAAATTAAACTTAATTAAACCTATCTGAATCTAATAATCCCTAAATTGACTTAATTAGATAATTAAATGAATTAAATAATTTAATTAAACAACCTGAACTTAATTAAATCACAGTAAATCAACAAGTTAACCAAAAATTATTAATAAACTCGCATTAGAAAGGTATTTCAATGAAGACTAAGTGAAAAAAAAACCCTTTAATGAATCTTAATAAATTAGGCTTACTTTAAGTTTTAATGAAATAATTTAAACCTTAAATACAACCTAATTACATCTCTAATCAAGCTGAAACTTTAGGGATATAAAATTGGCATGTTAACCTACTTGCCATAAATATTTCAAGTCCATTCTAAATCCTTTGGTCAATGTATGTCAAATATTACGTTAAGGATAATAATTTACATATTAAATAAAGTGGTAATTCAAACTAATCTCCATCAAACATTAGAAAACTATTCAAAAACTTCTCTAAATATCCTAAGTCAATTAAAGTGATCAAATTCAATCTTAGGTTAATGAAATAAAATCTTAGGTTAATAAAATTATTAATTAACTTAAATTTTAACCTTTGAATCAATGAAGTTTACCAAAATCATTCATCTCTAATAAATTTAAATAATGAATCTAAAACCTAGGTTAATTAAATCAGTTCAAATAATTAACCTAGGTGCTTTAAGCATAATCCATGAACAAACCTAAGGTACTAATTCATATTAATGAATTTAAACTTTAAGCTTACAATTCCATAATTTAATAACTTAAGTTAAATTGAATAAAATCAAACTCTTTAAATTAACATAAGCCAAATCAAATGAAATCCACATAGCTTAATTCAAAATGAAATAAATCTAACAAATTGAATCAAATAAAGCAATTCAAACAAATGAAATAACATAAAACTAATCCAAACATAAATAACATCAAAATGATTAATTAAAATACTTAAGGATCTTAGTTAGACTTTTGGAAATTTCATTAGGATTTAGGACGAGGAATAAAGTGAGTTTCACCTAAAAATGAAATTCATTCGATTTCTCATTCTCAATAACTTAAATATTACGTTAACCAAATAAAATGAACATAAAAAGGGAAATTAAATCACTAAATCATTTGAATTGAAACCAACCAAAGGTAAAAATTAAATAAAATCAAACTTCAATTTTAAACTTGAACTTAAAAGCTTAGCAAAGACTTACCAAGCAAGCTCAACCTCTACTCACATTAGATTACTTAGGTCATGGACCCTAGATCTCGGTTATATCATTCTGTGATTTTTTTTAATCTCTTGTTATATGTTGTGTTGTGCTTCACATGTCTGTATGGTGTATTGCTTTAGACTAGATGTCGAAGCTTGTTTGTTCGTTAGACTGGATGTTAGGGCATTCTTTCTAGATTTGACACTATTTTCTATAGAGGACTGTGTTAATGGGATCGTTGTAATAAATAAATTATAAAATTATTGTTTACTTGCAGATGCTGAAAATCCCTTAACATAGTCCATAGGATAGTGGGCTTGGCAAGCAACTAATGCTAAGCCTGTATGTTTGTGAAATATAAATTGCTTTGTGTGTTATGTGTATTTCCTAACATCTATTTTATAAGGCATATGATTTCTTTTTTGAATTTTAAATGTAAATTTGAGCTTAGAATTAGGTTAGGATCTATGGGGTCTAGGATTAGTAGGAGCTAACCCAACCAGGAGATGGTGCTGTGGTCCCTTGTGGAGCTTGATGGATGTCCCTGAAGAAGGAGACTTTCCTGGAAAGAAGACCCATAGATCTAAACTTGTAGTTCTAGGTTGGGTTGTATAGAGTAGAACTTTGCCCATTTTTTCTTTCTTAGGGTGTGCAGTGTACATTGCATTGGCCTTTTTCATATACAATTTAATTCAGTTTGATTTATTTTATAGGAACAAAATTCTTTTCATATGTTTCTTTCCGTGCTATGTTTGTGCTTTGATGAATGCCAGGATGTAGGCTCATAAGATAAACTAAATTTTCTACCCAACTAAATCAATTGAAACATAAAAATAAATACAATTCATAATCTTCATATAAAAGCCCAGGCCATTAATGCAAGATAAAATATGTAGCAACCCCTTAGTTGGATGTTTTAATATCATGCATAAATCATATTGTTTCACTCTTGATTAATAAAGGACTTCCATCCTTGCTAAAGAACCTAGGCTTGACCTTTGAGAGCCTATGATGGAAGTACACCTTCTACTCTGATTTGGCTGATAATAATCTTTTTTTAATTACATGCATTAGGCATAAATTGTATTCCTATGGCCTAAAATGAATATTGAGTCAAAAAATTATAAAAATCTAAAAAATATGCATTAGTTAGATGCATCTTCATACCCTACATGATCTTAGGGATTAAGGAGTAAGTCTAGGTTCGTAGATTTAATTTTTAAAAATGCAGCCATCTTGTATTCATATGTCTTAGCCTCGTGATTTTAAAATTGCTTAGGTGGTGTTAGATGGTAGCCTTCTCCAAGCAGGTTATAAGTCTAGAAGAGTCAGGGATAGGTTAGTTCCCTCATGTGAGGAGAATGACCAATGATTCCCAAGGATAGAATTAGGCTGAGCATCTAACATGTGTCAGAAGCACCTGTAGACTAGGTTCTGAAGCATCTTTTTAAGAATATGCCTTCAACCCTAGGCATTTCTATAGTCTTGTGCTACTAGAATCTAAGCTCTAGATTTTTAAGAAAATGATAACTTTAAATCTAAAATTAAATCTCAAATTTGAAACTCAATCATAGGATAGATGAAATGTCTTCTGGGCATCCCAATATCATTAGGAATTTCCTACTCTTTTTCATTTGACTCTTAAAAATAACACTCTCCAATTTGGACCTCTCTTAATTAAATTTCCAAAAATTAGTTCTTTGAAAGCAACCTTAGTAGTCTTTAGGAATAACCACTTGTTTCTTTAATCAAGAGTATTCTTAGGAAGAGACCCTTCCTAAGATGTAATTAACTATAGAGGCTTGCCTTTATAGGGAATCATGATCCCAGGATAAAATAGACCCTGTTCTACTTTTCCATGTAGTTCAGGTGAAAATACTCTAGTGCACAAAAGACCCATTAGCCTTAGGAGTCTTTTATTGAAATGATTGAATCCATTATAGGAGAGCATGTTTATCTTTCGAGATGATATGATTATTCCTTAATGCCGTATTTGGTCATCTAAATAAAATATTCCTAAAGTCTATGTGGTGTCATTTCTGATCTCTATTCCAGAGAAAATACCAACATATTTTCTGGTGACTTCGCTGGGTAATGGTTCCTCTCTCCATCTTTAGAAATAAAGGGTTATTTCAATATATCAGTATTGTACTAGTGCCACTCACCGGTCAGGACTGCCTTTCTTTCCATTGGATACCTCTCCATTTCATTCTTGGTTGAGCCTATCCAACATCTTCAATAGCTGTTCTAGAACTCTTCGTTTGTCACAGTTAAACGATTGGGTCCTATAACCAAATTATGAAATAAAATGAGAGGTGAGATGAATAAATAAAAACCCAGTTATTTATTTTATGACCTAAATTTGGTCAAGATTGATTTGAAACCATTACAACATGGAAAAGAAATGTTAAATCTAAAAAAGTATTAAAAGTACTTTAGATCTTGAAAAGTAAATCTCAAAAATAAAATCTCAAAGTTAAAATATGTCCTAAATCTTACTTTGGCTTGGTACTAGTGCTAAAGAGAATCAGGACAGGGTCCTTGAATGAACACCCTTTCTTCTACTACATTCAAAAGGTGTCAAAATACTTAAGGATGTAAATTGAGATAAAGGGGTTCCTTTAACCCCTGAGAAAACTTAAATCAAAAGGAGGCATAGTTGTGCCTATTTCTCCTTTTCCCACCATGATTGATGTTTGAATTGCAGTTAGAAAGGAAGGATAAAAAAAAATCATCCCAAAAAGAGAATGCCTTATTGACCTTAGGCAGAGGTTAAATGAGAAACTCAATGAAAATCTTCTATTCTTATAGAAGAAAATTATACATGAATGCAAATTAACTTTAATCTTAATTTCCACAAGTCCACTAGAATATATGAAAACCAACTTTTCAAGTAAATCACTTAGGACTTTGTCAGTTCAAATAAATGAAAAATGCCTTAAATCTCAAGACTAAGGCATTATATGCTTTCAATACAAAGTGAATCTAAGAAGAATCCTTTGCAATGTCTTATGACCTATTTGACATTATCTTAATGTTAAGTATGGTGGTCAAAGATTTCATTGTAAGCTGAGATTACCTTAATTCTTATATGTGTTATAAAATAAAATACAAGTCAAAATTGACTTTCTAATACGACATCATCTACCCTAAAAGGTACTCTTTTGAATGATGACCCTCTAAATGAATAGATCATGAGGTCTATTGATTTATTGAGAATAGAGTTATACCTACCTTCCCTTCATATCAAAAGGTAAATTATTGAAATCAAATTCAAAATGGAAGAGTTATACCACCTCAAATGACATTGAAAAGAAATGACAAATAAATCATCTTTAAAATGTGATGTTTTGCCCATCTTAGAGAAATTACTTGCAAAATCAGGCATTGTAATTCTCTATTAAAAATAAAATGAAATATGAAATAAAATAAAATAAAAATAAAAAAGAAATGAAAGTAAAGCCAGGCATTACATAATAATGTAATTTGCCTTACGTAACTATAAGCAACTTCCGATCATTCCAGAAAGTTCTAGGGTTATCTTCTATGATGAAGATAGACTACTAAGAACTTATTAACATCTTAGTCAATGTGAAAAATTTTAAAGAAGAAAATCTCTGAAATATATGTTGATCCATTACATGGTCAACATCAAATATAAACATAATAGTGAATTTATATAGGCTCAATTCTAATCAAGCTTTGATAAGATGATGTCATATAAATTCAATGAAATAAAGAAAGTCATTTTTAGCTTCATGAAAATTCAATCTTAAAAACTCAACCTAGAAAAAGAACTTAATTTCAATCACATTGTTGGTTGAATCCAAAATTCAAACATGAAAAAGAGCAATTTAGGAATTCATGAAACATCTTTAAATGCTCTTGGATGGTCTTATCTAGCCCAAATAAAAAAGAGAGAATAAAAAGGAATCAAATGAAAAAAAATGAAGAAACATACTGATTATTGAAGGATGTTCATATTCATTCAAAAGTGTTGAGTCTTTAGGAATATCATTCATCTACTCCTAAATGACCTCACTAAATATTTGATTCCAATAGAAAATTCTGATTTCAGAAGTGTAAAGTTTTCAAGGAAGTCATTATGCCAATCTTAAATGACTCACTCCACTAAATCAACTTGAATCCGAAAATGTAACATCTTTAGAAAGTCATTTTCACCAATCTTAAATGGCTTTACTAGACTTGTTGTTTCATGAAAAGATGAAAAAGAAATAGAAATGTTGGATCATATTATAGATCAATCAAGTGAAGACTTGAATCATATCAAAAAGTCAATCAATCAAATGTTGTATTTGGACAAAAAGTCAAATACATCAAATTTCCTAGCAAATCATTTAGTGGAGTCATTTCATAAAGAGTGAAATGTTATGGAAATGAGTAAAATACATATATCTTCTTAGTGAATCTGATAACTAGAAAAATTACCAAATGTAACCTTACTTAAAGAAATGAAATCAAAATATTACCAAAAGAAAGAAAGAAAGAAAAGTAAAGGTATGGAAGGACTATATCCAAGAGAAAAAGAATGGAGTCTAAAATTACTAAGCATATGGACATTTTTGACTTTAAACTTCTCCACATCCAAATAAAGTGGTAGGGATAGAAGTAAAAAATTGTCCCTAGCTAAACAAAAATAATCACATATCTCATGCTTTGTCATCTTAGCCTTTGCCATGATTGGGTGAGCTCGCTTGGTAGGTTAAATAAAAAGATAGTGGATCTTCTTTTTCAGGAGTCCATATCTTTTGAATGGCAAAGATTCTATTGAGTATATTCTAATTTCAAATGAAGCAAAAGACATCCAATGTAAATGGACATTTTAACTTCAAATTTCTCCACATTAAAATATTGTGGTAGGGTTAGAAGTCAAAAAAAAAATCTCCCTAGGCAAGCAAAAATAGAAAGATATCTCATACTTTGTCATTTAAGCCTTTGCCATGATTGGGTGAGTTCGGTTGGCAGGCTAAAAGAAAAGATAGTGGATCTTCTTTTCCAGGTCCATATCCTTTATATGGCAAAGGTCACCTTGAGTATACTCTTATTCCATTGCAAGTGGCCTATAACCATAAACAAGAAAAGTTATGGAGTTATATAGCCATTGTAAGTTAAAAAGCTTAAGTAGTTTGGGTCCTAACTTTCTTTTCAAAAGGCACTTTAGCACAATGCATGAATTTTGTTTAGATGTGCCTGGAGATTTATATAGTCTTTAAGTTTGGGATGTACCCTTAGAATTTGAAAAAAAATTGAATTCCACAATTGACAAGTTGATATCAATGATCTAACTCTTTAATGAGTTAGCTATTGATGATTTGATTAAGCTATCTTTTGGGTTTAAAGACTACTTTCTTTGGAAATAAATTGAAATGATCTCTAGATGTAGCGGTCTATAAACTTAAGCTTGATGTCATTTCAATAAATTAAGTCCCTTGATGACTGTGGTCAAATTCCAAAAGAAAAGCAAATTTTTGCTAAATTAAAAGCTAGAAAATGATGGTTGTACATGAGAAGAAAATATTCTTCTTGGTTAGCTAACATCATTATATGACCCACATCTTGGGACTAGGGTTGAATCTTTACCTTGAAAATGGGTTCATATTACCCATATTTCATTTTAAAATAAAAAATATTTTCATGCATAAAATTATCCTTCTTAAGGATAACTTATGTGAAAATTGTCAAATAAAGCAATTCTAGAAAAGAAAAATTGAAAGCATATGATATGACATTTAGAATCCTTATAAGAATGTTCTGTTATAGAGTCATATCATTCAGTCTCAACATAATGGGGCAATTTAACAAAAAGTGTCATGATCAAGATTTATTATAATCCCACTTTCAATTAGGTAGATGGTTATAATAAAAATTTTGTCAAAGAAGAAAAGAAAAGAAAAGACACTTCAATATGACTTGAAGGACAATCCTGTTACTATATATAGAGTCTTGAAATTTACTTGAATTAATTTCAAAGTCCTTGTAGTAAAATGTAGAAGGATAAAAAAAGCAAAACATAAAAAATTAATCAATTACATTTATGAAAATTTATTTCATAAAACCTTCAAAAGAATAACAAATCAACTAAATAAATTCAATTTCAAACTTATCAGGAGAATCTTAATTTCTATAATAAGTTAATCCTTTTAGTTCCTTTATTGATTAGGGATAAAAAAATTTGTGTCTCTATGAAAATCCAAAAGATTATCATGATTCTCATTCACTTTAAAAAGATTTAAAGGAATCTCTTGGTCTTTATTGAATCCAAGAGAAGGCCTTATAAGCTGTTGATTCATGTCAACAAAGTAAAAATAACATACATGTCCAAACAAAAAGAAAAAGAAATTCCATTTAAGAAGCATTGGTTGACTTTGGTTCTTACTACCTAAAGAACTACAAAGTCACATGCAAGCTCAAAGAGGTAGAATTCTCAGATTAGTACCCTATGATATCTTGCCTTCAGTGACATGGACATCTAGCATGGTTCATTGTAACTTTGAGATGAAAAGAAGAAAGGAAGAAAAATGATGAACTTCTATGCTCATGGCATAGTAAAGTAGTGGGTCCTACTTTTATGTACATTTTGATAACCATCAACTACTTCATGTGTAAGAGCAATTTAGATTGGATCAAGCCTTCCATTACCCTTTCATCAAGTTAGAAAAGATATAAGTCACTCGACATTCTTTCTAATCACTTTGAAGTAAGTCACTTTGACCCTACTTTTGTATACATTGTTGGGAGCAAGCCATTATGGCACCTTTCCTATACATGATTAGATGGAGCAAGTCTTTATGTCTTTTTAATTGGAAAGATATAAGTCCCCTTAGGCATTCTTTCTAATCAATAAATTGTGGCACCATTCCTACTTTTGTGTACATGATTGGATCAAGCCATGAAGGCCCCTTTCATGTTGCATAGAGAATTTAGATTGGATCAAGTCTTTATGACCCATTTCTAATAACTAGAAAGATATAAGTCCCTAGTCAGCATTCTTTCTCACCTAGAAGTCCCAGTGACATCCTACTTTTGTGTACATATTGGATCAAGCCATCAAGGCCCCTTTCATGTTACCGCAGCAATTTAGATTAGATCAAGTCTTTATGACCCCTTTATAATAGCCAAAAGATATAAGTCCCGGCATTCTTTCTAATCATCTAAGAGAAGTCCCTTGGCATCCTACTTTTTGTACATTGTTGATCAAGCCATCAAGGCCTTTCATTTTAAGCAGTTAGATTGGATCAAGTCTTTATGTCCCCTTTATACTAGCAAAAGATATAAGTCTGTTGAACATCTTTCTATCATATAAAGTAAGTCCACCATGCACATATAGTTGTAAGTTGTTATTGAGGATTGGATCATTCTTTATGACCCCTCTTCTTTGATAGTGGGATGGATCATGCCCTCGACATTCTTGTAATCAAGAAGTAAGTCCCATTGGCTTCATTTTTTCAAATGGATCAAGCCATTGAAGGCCCAATTCAAACTACTTAAAAGAAAGTCATGTGACCCTTTTTTGTGTCTAAGTGCTCGGTTGGATCAAGCATTTCAAGCCTCTTCTCAAAATACTTTTGAGGATTGGATCATTCTTTAGGACCCCTCTCCTCTTTTAGCTAACTAGGATGGATCATGCCCTTAATGACCCCATCTTATTGCTAATCAAGAAGTCACCCTCAAAGTTATGGTATGTATACTACTTTCACAATCAAAGTTAAAAAATCAAAATCTTGAATTGGAACTCAAGTTTATCTTGTATTTGATCAAGTCAACACCAATATGTTGCATGTATTGGCCCATCCACTAACATATTTCCATTTGTTGACCTCATTTTGGAAGAGGTCATTTTAGCAATGAATCTCAAGTTCAACAAAATTTCTAATTGATATCAAATTTATGTTTTTGACTTAGGAAATGCATTTTTAAACTAAATCTAATCTACTTGGTTTATAAAATCAAAATTCAAATATCAACATAAATTATCAAGTAAATCAATGAAAATAAAATGAAAGTTTAAAGTCAATCTAAAGTTAACTCTTCAACCTAAGATTGACTTAAGTAACTTAGTCAAGTCAACCCTCTAAAATTTGACCAAATTAAATCATCAAAAATATTTTAAAAAAATCAAATAAACATGTTTGATCACAATGGCAAAGAAATTTGAGTCCATTGAGGCCTATTAGGTAAGAAAATTTATTAAATCAAATATAAAAAGCTACATTGAACTCAAACCCAAGGACAATTCAAATCACTTTCAACCAATGCAATTCACATTCAATTAAAAAAAAATGAAATGGGAAATGCAATTCACCATTAAATCAATTAATAAATAAACAAATAAAATACAAAAAATTAAAATAAAAGAAATGAACAAAAGAGGCCAGAAGGGAAATTGAATTTCCCCTCTTCCCACAACAAGCCAAACTCCACCCCTTAACAAGGGGCTTCAGCGAAGGCAATGAAGGCAATTAGCATCAAGAAAACAACAATAAAGGAGAAAGAGAAAAGGGAAAAGAAAAAAAGTGGAAGATAGAGCTCTCACCATATGGAAAAAACAAGAGAGACTTTCCCATGGAAGATTGAGCACACACCTTCACACATTAAAATGCTAAGCAAAACTTCCCCACCCCAAGTGCCCAAACCACTACAAACCATCAAAGCCAAAAAAACGCAAGGGTTGGTCTAAGCAATCTGTATGGAATTAACCTAATTCCGCAAGCAAGCTAGGTTAAAGCATTTGAAGCTCTAGGATCAATTAGGCCAATCATCCAACAAATTGAGGTATGCCATTATTGACCTCAAGATTTTCCTTAAAGAATTCATTTTTGATCATTTTCATAGGAAACATGATCTTCAAGTTGATCCAACTATATAAAATCATAGGATTTTTTTTTCATGATCATGTAGCACTTAAAATCGTGTGATTTCGTTACTTATATCAAAAGATATTAGCTAAATACTATCAACAATCCTCGGCTCCCGTAGGAATTGAAGGAGACGATCTCTACGCCGTCTGATCCATGTATTTGGATTGGATGGCCCAGATCTAGCAAAGGATCGATTTGACCATACACGCGGGTCGATCCGTTGACTGATCGGACGATTAATATCCGCATTTTGAAATATGTTGGCGTGGTTCCAAATGGCACCATGAAACCAACCAGCGCTGCAGCGTCATATCGCATGAGGATCCCGTGTGGGACCTTCACTTAAGAAACCATTAAATAATAGTTTAATTAATTTAAAAATGTAAAAAACTACTAAAAAATATAAAATCAAATATAGATTAGAAAATTACAAATAACACCTCTGTGGATTCATCTTGATGAGAGGAATTCATAGAAATTAAAATCCCAATTTTTGTTGGGTAATTTTCCTTAATTTGGGTTTAATTGAAAAAATATTAAACCTAATTACTCTCAAATTAATAATCCAATTAATTTGAGACTTTGGAAATGAAATTAAGCATAAAATACACCTTAAATGAATTTTTAGGAATTTACTTCTCTGAATTCAAGGAAATTAAAATTTCAAATACTTAACCTTTTAATTAATTAAATTAATTAACATTTAATGAAATAATTAAAAAACTTTAATCAAATAACATTAAATCAACATAATGAATGTTAATGAGAATCAAAACACTAATTAAACTTAATTAAACCTATCTAAACCTAATAATCCCTAAATTGTCTTAATTAGATAATTATATGATTTAAATAATTCAATTAAACAAACTAAACTTAATTAAATCATAGTAAATCAACTAGTTAACCAAAAAATATGAATAAACCCTCATTGGAATGGTATTTCAGTGAAGAATAAGTGAGAAATAAAATCCTTTACTGAATCTTAATAAATTAGGTTTAATTCAGGTTTTAATGAAATAATTAAAATAATAATTACACCCTAATCACATCTCTAATCAAGCTGAAACTTTAGGGATATAAAACTGGCATGTTACACTACTTGCTAGAAATATTTAAAGACCAAATAATCTCTGGATTAGGAGTTTTTAAATTTCTAAATCCCTAGGTCAATGTTAATCAAATATTGGGTTAAGGAAATTAATTAACTTATTAAATAAAGTGGTAATTCAAACTAATCTCCATCAAACATTAGAAAACTATTCAAAACTTCTCTAAATATCCTAAGTCAATTAAGTGATCAAATTCAATCTTAGTTTAATGAAATAAAATCTTAGGTTAATAAAATTATTAATTAACTTAAATCTTAACCTTTGAATCAATGAAGTTTAATAAAATCATTCATCTCTAATAAATTTAAATAATGAATCTAAAATCTAAGTTAATTAAATCAGATCAAATAATTAACCTAAGTGCTTTAGGTTAAGCATAATCCATGAACAAACCCAAGGTACTAATTCATATTAATGAACTTAAACCTTAAGCTTACCAATCCATAATTTAATAACTTAAGTTAAATTTAATAAAATCAAACTCTTTAAATTAACATAAGCTAAATCAAATGAAATCCACGCTTAATTCAAAATGAAATAAATCAAACAAATTGAATCAAATAAAGCAATTCAAACAAATGAAATAACATAAAATTAATCCAAACATAAATAACATCAAAAGGATTAATTAAAATATTTAAGGATCTTAGTTAGATATTTTGAAACTTCATTAGGATTTAGGATGAGGAATAAAGTGAGTTTCACCTAAAAATGAAACTCATTCTATTTCTCATTCTTGAAAACTTAAATATTACCTTAACCAAATAAAATGAATATTAAAAAGGAAATTAAATCTCTAAATCATTTGAATTGAAACCAACCAAAGGTAAAAATTAAATAAAATCAAACTTCAATTTTAAACTTGAAGTTAAAAGCTTAGCAAAGACTTATCACACAAGCCCAATCTCTACACACACTAGATTACTTAAGTCACGAACCTTAGATCTCGATTAGATCGTTCTGTGATTTTTTTAATCTCCTGTGGTATGTTGTGCTATGCTTCACATGTTTGCGTGGTGTATTGCTTTAAACTGGATGCCTAAGCTTGTTTGTTCATTAGATTGGATGTTAGGGCACTCTTTTTAGACTTGACACTATTTTCTACAGGGGACTGTGTTAAAGAGATCGCTGTAATAAATAAATCATAAAATTATTGTTTGCTTGTAGGTGCTGAAAATCCCTTAACATAGTCCATAGGACAGGTGGGCTTGGCAATCAACTAATGCTAAGCCCATATGTTTGTGAAATATAAACTACTTTGTGTGCTGTGTGTATTTCCAAACATCTATTTTGCAGGGCTTTGGATTTCTTTCTTAAATTTTAAATGTAAATTTGAGCTTAAAATTAGGTTAGGATCTATGGGGTCTAGGATTAGCAGAAGCTGACCCAACTAGGAGATGATGCGGTGGTCTCCTGTGGAGTCCCATGGATGTCCCTAAAGAAGAAGACTTTCTTGGAAAGAAGACCGATAGATCTAAACTTGTAGTTCTAGGCTGGGTTTTATAAGGGCTTCGGCCCATTTTCTTTCTTCCATGTATAGCAGTACCCAGCTGCATTGGCCTTTTTCTTATACAATTTAATTCGATTTGATTTATTTTAGGTACGTAATAGAAATAACATATTTTTCTTAGGTTTCTTTCCGTGCTATGTTTGTGCTGTGATGAATGCCTGGATGTAGGCTCATAAGATAAACTAAATTTTCTACCCAACTAAATCAATTGAAACATAAAAATAAATACAACTCATAATCTTCATATAAAAGCCTAGGCCATTAGAGCAAGATAAAATATATAGCAACCCCTTAGCTAGATGTTTTAATATCATAAATAAATCATATTGTTTTCCTCTTAATTAATGAAGGACTTCCATCTTTGCTAGAGAACCCGAGCTTGACCTTTGAGAGCCTATGATAGAAGGACACCTTCTTCTATGCTGGTTTGGCCCATAATCTTTTTCTAATTACATGCATTGGGCATAAATTGTATACCTATGGCCTAAAATGAATATTGAGTCAAAAAATTATAAAAATCTAAAAATATACATTAGTTAGATGCATCTTCTTACCCTACATGATCTTATAGATTAGGAAGTCTAGGTTCATAGATTTATTTTCTAAAAAATCAACAACCCAGCCATCTTGTATTCATATGACTTATCCTCATGGTTTTAAAATGTGCTTTGGTGGTGTTAGCTGAGAGCCTTCTCCATGCAGGTTATAAGTCCAGAAGAGTCAGGGATAGGCTAGTTCCCTCATGTGAGGAGAATGGCCAATGATTCCCAAGGATAGAATTAGGTCGAGAATCTGACATGTGTCAGAAGAGCCTATAGATTAGGTTCAAGCATCCTTTAGGAATAAGTCTTCAACCCTAGGCATTTTTGCAATCTTATACTACTTGAATCTAAGCTCTAAATTTCTAAGAAAATGATAACTTTAAATTTAAAATTAAATCCCAAATTTGAAGCCCAATCATAGAATAGATGAAATATCTACTGGGCATCCCAATATCAATAGACATTTCTTACTCTTTTTCATTTGATTCTAAAAAATAACTCTCTCCAATTTGGAAATCTCCTAATTGAATTTCCAAAAATCATTCCTTTGAAAGCTACCTTAGTAGTCTTTAGGAATAACCACTTGTTTCTTTCATTGAGAGTATTCTTAGGAAGAGACCATTCCTAAGATGTAATTAACTATAGAGACTTGCTTTGATCGGGAACCATGATCCCAAGATAAAGTAAACCCTGTTCTACTTTTCATGTAGTTGGGGAAAAATATTCAGTACATGAAAGACTCATTAGCTTTAGAGTCTTTTATTTAAATGATTGAATCTATTACGGAGAGCATATTTATCTTTCGAGATAATATGCTTATTAATATCTCGTATTTGGTCATCTAACTAATATTCCTAAACTCTGTGTGGTGTCATTTCTTTTCTTTTCCTAAAACACCAACATATTTATTTGGAGATTGATATAGTCAATTAAAAAAAAATAGAAGGTGGAAAAGTATGAGAAACACTTTTTCTATCAAAATGTCTTAGACATTAAAAAAAGAAAAAAGTAAAAAATAAATTATATGATGTTATTAGAAGAACAAACAACACTTCACCAAAATAATGATTTATATAAGAAAACATGCTTCTAGTTGTGAGATGACATAAATAATGTGCTCTAAAAGATAAACGTATTGCTTCTAAGTGTTTGTATTACTAGTCTTAAAGAGAAATTATTTAGGGTCCCTTATGTTATGGTTTATGTGCACCCACACTGACTTGGCCGGCGGACCCCCTCTATACAAAGAAATAAGCTTGAAGACATAGATATATAGCACCATTGGTTTTCTTTCTGAGTACTTCTTTTCGATATAAGCTCTCTTGACCTTCAATTATCCATAGTAACATATATAGTGGAAAGAGAGAGAGAGAGAGAGAGATGTGGTCTTATGAAGAGAATATGAAGAGCTCCTCTTTGAGTTTGGGTGTGATAATTTTGTTTTGAGCATGTTTGAGGGCAAGAGGTCAATTGAGAGCTGATTACTATGTGTGTAGTTGCCCTAATTTGTCTGAAGTGGTGTGGAGAGAGGTGTTTAAAGCTCTTCAGAATGAGATGAGAATGGGAGGTCCCTTCTTCGACTCCACATCACCGATGTGGTCACTTTATCAGGTAATTTTGTGAGTTTGTGGTATTTCATGCAAGAAATTAATTATGAGAGAGTCAATTTAAGAAAGTTTAAAGTTGGATTAAATATATTAATAATTAATTTTTTTCAATTCAAAAAAATTTAAATATATGAGTAAAAATCAATTACGTGGTAATTTTTATATGAATATATATTTCAAAAATTTGCTCCGTATGTTAGAAATCCCATGAATTGTTAGAGGCATACTTGAGTGTTTCGTAAGTCAATTTCTTGGTCTCTCTCTCTCTCTCTTTCTTTATATATATATATATATATATATATATATATATATATATATATATATATATATATATATATATATATATATATATATATATATATATATATATATCATAGATTTTATGGATATTTGATCAAACAACTCTTCTAGCCAAGAATTTCAAATAAAGATAATAATTTAGTATATTTGATAAATAGCTTGGAAACTTGGTCGATATTATTAATTTGTATAGACTTAAAGTCATAAAACATAATAATCTAATAGTATAAATTGCTACGCATGACTATTCATAATAAAGAAAACTAATATTATGTCAGAATTTTAAAGCCAAATCTTGTTATAAAATTAGATCTAATTATTTTATTTATAAAATAAATTATTATTCATTTAAAAAAAATCAATTTATTTATTATAGGCATAATTACATTATTTTATTCATTTATATAATATGATTGTATTTATCGATATTTGGAACTGAAAGAATGGAGGAGCTAAAGTTGGAGAAGCCCCATACAATGGCAACAATCGCCTACATGCAACTACTTATAGTAATCTTATTTCTCTTCTAGCTTTGTACATATTTTATATTGCAGCACAAATACTTTGTGTCACTAATTCTCCAAATTCTTTGGTATATTTGTAGTGGTATGGTGCTTTTAACAAATAAAATCATCATCTTCTCACATTAAAGTGAATACAAAATATTTTATAAATCAGTTTAAATTCTCATAAAATCATAGAGAGAGTGCCTGAATAAAATGTTTATTTTAGTATCAACAAAAAAAGTGTGCATCTTTGGACATATGTGTGAACCTTAAATATCTTTTGAATGAAATCCAAGCAATTAGTATGAATGTAATAGCCAAATAATTAAATAGATGCAATTATTTTGCAATTGTTATAAATAGAACTACAATTTAAGCCATCATATGCATCCTCTTAAGCGTTTATGATGATAATAAAGCTGAATAAAATAGCTTGCAATTAATTCAAGCTATTAGATATTGGAGGTAACTAAATAAAGTTATGTCTAAGAGCGTAAGCATTAAGGTAATTTAATTTGTTTCACCATATTCTTCAAACTCCAAAGTTCTAGCTCATTTTATTTTAATTTTTTGCATATGCATATTTTATTATATTTTATTCAAATAGAAGCACTTAGTTTTATCAGATAAAAAATGATAAGCATTTCATGTAACTACAAGCAGTGGCCAATGTATATTTTGTAGTAAGAATTGATTTAATTTATGCAATATAATTTTAATAACTTTTTTTACATATATTTTTAAATAGTTGGAAATTTGCAAAGAAATGGTTGTATTTTAGTTGTGTTCATGTGTAGTATTCATTTATTTCAGTAGTGGCATTATATTCCAGTATCGGCTTGTTGCATCTCAGTAAACACTTTAGTTTATCTTTGTCTTATAGTTATTTTAAAAAAATTTAAAAATAGAATATGAGTATTTTAGAGATAATATAATTTTTAAACATAAAAATAAAAAAGTTTTAACATATATCAAATAAAAATATTTTAAAAATGATGTAAAAATAAGAATATATAATATACAATAAAACTGATCTTAAAAGTGTTCATATAATTCTTCGTTACAGACCGAATTTTCCTGTTCGGAAATGGCCCTCTCGGCAGGTTAGAGTCGGAGAAACATTACTTGCCGAAGCCGAAGGTGAGGCGGATCTCACGCTGCCGAGAGTGCGAGCAAGAAGTATAAAAATGGGCAGAAAACGCACCTCCTGTTTGGTTCCGCTTATGATCGCTAGGTATCTGTGCCGTTGGCAGATTGCGGATCCTCTTGTAAGCCCTCACAATCCATCTATTTAGTCACTCTAAATACCTTTCCTCATTTTTATTTTAGCATTTTTGAGTGATCTATATACGAAAACATGCTTCTAGAAGTGAGACAACATAAATTATGTCCTCAAAAAGATACATGTATTGCTTCTAAGTTTTTGTATTACTAGTCTTAAAGAGTAAAATTATTTAGGGCCCCTTATGCCCTAATATATGTACATTGTCTTAACTAAATTATCACATTTGAATATATTTAATTGGTATGCATATTAAAAGTAATACAACTATCTTTTTCATGGGAGGCCCATTATCAAATTTATTGACAATGGTCTAGCTTGCTAATGAGTTATAAAATTTTGACTTGGGTTGAGCTTCAAGATCTGAAGACCCTCAAATCTAATTTTTGGCCTAGAATTTGATTGATTTATACATCAATGTTTTACATAAGCAAAGTACATATGCAATTCTATATGATTGCTTTTTACACAATTGAGCTTTTGCACATTAAATATGCCAAGTATTTGATGTGCAATTCTAGTGTTAAGCTTATGAAAAATAACTTTCAAACAAGCTAGAATGGAGCAAGCACAACCTTCTGTATTAATTCAAATTTAATAAAGGTAGGTGCAAACTAGGGAATAAGGAACCTTAAATTAAGAAAAATCATTCAAGTCTAAAGTTAGGACTTAGGGATGCCCCATTTATCTATTCTAAGCATCCCTCTAAGAAGGGTAGGGATTTCATGCTAGAAAAGAATACGAAGTCAAGTAAAACTCTTATGCTGACCAACTAGTTCAACACAACCAATAAGCTCTCTAAAGGTATATATGAGAATTCTTAAAATTTAAAATTCACAACTGACTTATAATTTCTCTAAGAGTGTAAAACCACTTAAATTTTGTTACTTAAATTACACATAAAGCATCTATTAATTTCAATTTAAATGTTATAAAACCTCTACTAGCACAAACATTAAGAGTAAATTTTAGAACCAAAATATCAATAGCAAAAACACATTACAAGCGAAGAGGGATATTATGTGAAAGTAATATCAATAGCAAAAACACATTAAAAGCCACGAGGGATATTATGTGAAAGTATTGTGTTACCCAAACAAATCACTATATATATCACTCCCATTAGAAAGCCTTGGCCAACCTTTAGAGCTTCCATCTACATTGATTTTAATCCATGGGAAAGA
>CM038228.1:47421058-47528821 GCA_021442155.1 Cymbidium sinense | reverse complement strand
AGGTGTAGGCAGCAAACCATATTGGCTCTCGTGGGCTTAGTAGACTCATACAACTCCCTGTACAAATGTGCCAGAACTGTTCGCCCTACAGACAATTTACTGAATGTATCTAGGTCCTTGAGTAGTGGAAGATATTACAGATGGACCTCTGATCATGACATGTCTAGTAGTAGGAAGCTCCCAATAAGAAACAAATATAGGCATGAATGTGCCTGCTGAACTCCTCGACGCTCAGATAGCCATATGAGTCCCTATAAAAAGACCATCTAAGCCACCTCAGAGGCATAAATGTCTGCTCTTATGCTTGACCCATCCAAAAAGTTGATGTGATGTGTGGGCTAGTAAGATCATGGCACACCACATCTGGTAGGGGATGTTGACCCAACAGCTCATCGTAATAGTTTGGCCAGCTTTGCCACCTCCTCCCCTCACCAACCACAGTTGGGCTAATAATAGGTGGCCCATCAACACATAAGCCCAGTATCATCGCCACATCCTATAAGGTGACTGTCATCTCACCAATGGCCAGATGGAAGGTATTGGTCTATGGCGACCATCTCTCAACTAGAGCAGTAAGTATATGATGATCCAAGAGAATATAAGCGTTCTTTGGCATAGTCAAGGCTTAGTGCATGTAGAGCAACAGTGAACCTATGGTAAGTGATGGGCCACTCTTTCAGCATAAGCAAGTGAGAAGCGGCCTCTAGAATAGAACTTTGCATTAGGGTAAATATGATTAAGCTTTAGTCAAATCACAAGCTGAGCAAGTATAAGTTAGAAGTTGAAATAATAATTACACTTATATAGAATTGAGGTGGGCTGCTCTGTGGCCACCTTGAGGGATCTATGCTAGGGTGGACCCTGGAGGCTAGTCACAGTGTGGTGTCCTCCCAGCATGGCCCTATCCCGATGGAGCTGCTCCTCGGTCATCATACGTGTTGAAGTAAACACATGTAATAATCAGTATTATGTAGGAAAATTGTGGCATAGGGGCTAGTAAGAAAGAGTACTACAATCATGGTATGAAAATCTAATAGGGATCATAGTATATATAAACGCGTAGCTATTGCAAGTACAACATACCTTATACTATTGATATTGTATGGGCATGATCTGTGACCAACTATCTCTTGCAGATCTGCAACTGCTAGCTCTATTTTCATTTATTTTATTTCTGAACCTACTGCTGCATGGTCAACCTGACCTTCCATGAAAATTAGGAGGCAACAACTCGATAATACCTTGCTCAAGTACTGAAAGATGGTCAATTTGAACGGTCAAGCAATGTATGAAACTCTATTGTGTATGTAAGCTTATATAAATGTAGGGAGTAATACTGTGAAACATATGTTTGGTGATTTAATCTTTTAAATCCCAAACCAGCAATAACATGGGGGCATGACAAATGATATATAACTATCTTATTACAACTGCAACTACACTGACCATTATCTGATAAATTGACCCTAAATGATTGGTTGGACCTATCAAACACGCATCTCTCAGGATTGATGTTAAGCGGTTCGAAATGTCTAGTTTCCCTTTCATAACGTAACATGGTTGATACCCATTAAGTGAACATAGATAAGTTTGCTTCCTGCTGGTGAGTTGCAATGAAAAATCTTTTCATAAACAATGCAACTGAGTTGTAGTAAAAAACAGTAATCAATAACCTAAATTGACAAATCACATGAATGTTTAAGAACACCATTGAAATATTCAGAAGCATTAGTCATCATTGTTCCATAACGCATTCCACCATCATGCAGTAATGATAATTTAACTGGGTCTCGCTCCACAAGCCATTTGTGTGCTTCTTCTTTAACATTCTTTATGTCTATCATATAGCGATTAAACTCATGAATGTCACCAGTGTTTCTAGACATATACATTTTTTTGATATAGAAACTCCACATCATTAATTCCCAATCTACGTGTCACTTTTTTGAAATTCTCACGCAGATGTCGCATGGAATGCCTTTGAGCAGCCCAATGAAAAATATCTCTACACAACAACAAACTAACATGTTTAACGATATTATACACATATTGTCTTCTTGGCGACAAGTAGCGACTCTTATAAGTACACTAGAAAAAATTACAGGATTCATTTGACTCATATTCAACCACACAATGCAAGAGGAAACAAATCATTATTTCCATCTATTATAGCAGTCAATAATGTACCATTGCCCAACAAAAATGTACCATCCAAGCTGAGGATAGTACGACAACTATTGCAACCCAAAATAGAAGGACCAAATTCCTAAAAATCCGTTGGAATCGCTGTCTACTACTAGCTGTATTATGTAAACTATACCTGGTAAAGTGGAAGAAATTGCTTCAATAAAGACGTTGAGAGTCCTATAAGACTCTCCCTAACCCCCAAAAATTTCCTTTCCTGCCTTACACTTAACATCTTAGGCCTTCATGTAAGATACTTTAACATTAAATTTTGATTCCATTCTACTTATAATCTCCCTAGGTTCTAGATAAATTTGATGCCTGATTATAAATATAATGAAATAAGCAATAAATTTGGAGCTACATTGTTGATGACCACTACATATCACTATATTGATACGCTTGTGGACATCTCCAACTCTATAGATTCTCCAAGCATCCCCGAGATGCTTGCTGTGACTATAATGCAAGCGTCAATTACATGCTCTATCAACACTATCATGATGTACACATATCACAGTATACTTCTTTTGATTTGAGGTGATTGCTTGAAATTGAATATTTTTAACTATAAACCAACCAATAACATCAAACAGAAGGCTCCTTTAACTTGTGAAACACATTCCCTCGACAAGATCCCTAGGATTTCAGCATCATCTGATAAGATATTTTCATCAGATGGACCATCAAAGTAAATATCGTTGTCCTATTCTCTAGTGGTTTGACACAAGTACTCATTATTAGTAAACAATTCAAATTCACTCTCAATATTTTGAAATAAATGATTCCTTAATAGATACTGGCTAGCTACATTACCAACCATAGCTTCTAACCTAGCTGAACAATCATCATCACTAATATACTGCTCAGAGTCACTACTTGAGCCATAGTCTTGTATGCATCATCACCATGGAATCTATAATTCCACGACATACATCACCATGGAAAATTAACAATGTAAGTAGGGAAAGATAAGCAAGGTATTACCTGGGAATCATTTCTTCAAAGCTGCTCTGTGTCATCAAAGGAGCAAGTGTGATGAAAGCTTGTGTTTGGGTCAATGGTATATCGACTGGCCTCAACATTGGATCAGCTGATATGGATGCAACATTGGCATCTTTGACTCCCACATACAACACTAATGTTTGACGAGAAGCTTCATCTAGTATAACGTCACAAACTTCATCATCAGAAATAACATACACTATAAATCTATTATCCACTAGATAGCGACATGTCAGACTAACTGTGTGATACTTTGAATCAATATGTAGTGATCTCATAATTCTTTGTTTCATATCCAATAAGGTGATGTGCCTAAGAATTTTAATTGGACAATTTTGACCACCCATATAACTTGGAATGAACTGGTCATCGACACTTAGTTTGCCTCCGTAGAATAAGATCAACTCTCTACTCATTCTTAACAAGATGAGTTGAGGTGAATTAAATATCTAAAATATAATCAACCACATTAGGATTACATAAATTTAAAAATAGCTTGCACAAACAAATATTTTTATGAATATATTCATTTTGTATTTTTTCTATAAGACATAAGCTACTCATCCACCTAAGTAATAGGCCAAATGCTCCTCTTGTGGAATTTTTTTGAATGCAATAAGCCAAATGCATTTCATCACTTCAACCATCCAACTTGAATCCTACTATTATCATCCCAAACTATTTCACAATCATTTTGAACAATAGACCTGACATATCTTAAATGTTCACACTTTTTAATGACGTGATCTCATAAAATTGTAATTCAAATCTCTAAACCAGAACCCCAATCGCTAAACTAAAACCCTAGAGGGAAGAAGGCTTTGTGCTTGCTTGTAGTTTGAAGGAGGAGGATTTATTCATCTTGAAGGAGATGTTGGGAAAGATAGAAATGTTGAAACCAGGAGAATAACCCACCTGATGGCGGTGTTCCTCTTCGGCTGTGGCAAAGAAAGCATCAGAAGAATGAAAATTAGTGGATGTGTGCTTAATTGGAAGAAGGATATGCTTGCTATTTTAGGAAATGGATTGAGATGGGGAAGGGAGATTTTGGCCAAGTGAGGATGAGGGAAAGAGCAAGGATAGGGAAAGGAGAGGAAGGAGGAAGAACCTTAACTTTACTTGCATCTGTGGCGAAGAGAGGAAAAATGAGAGCTCTTTTCAGTTGAGGGAAGAAATAAAGATGAGAACAGTTGGTCTGTTGAAGGAGGAGAGGCTGGAGAACAGTGAAGGAGGATCGTGCTTGGAGTGTGCGGTTGAAGGGAGGTAGTAGTTCGGGCATTTATCTAGGAGGATTGATTGAGAATCACACGAAATGGTAGTTTGTGCTTGCGCCGCTCGGGTCGGACGAGTAGAGGGAAAGGTCGCGTGCTTGAAGAAGGGACTTGCGGCGCTCCTAGGGCTTTGAATGGGATATAATCTTAGGATTACATATTAATATTAATTTAAATCATTTTTTTATTAAATGAATCCTTAATTTTAATTTTTATGATGGCATCATCATATAGTTAATATATATGTTGATTTAAGATTGTTCCAATATTTTGGATGCAACGGCGTAGTCCGTTTCACGATCGGAAGATGTTTGGTTCAAGTCGGCGTCAAATTGGATCAATTTTGGCTCAAAATTGAGCGTCACCACTTCAGATCGCTCGACATTTGTGTAGACTCATCCAAATTAGGTGTCAATAATCTCATTTAATAGATTTTGATGTTTCAAAGCTAACGGCATAATTCATTTTATGAACGAGGTCATTTGAACATCGTCGTAGTTTTTCGACTCTGTTATGTGCATCGACACATTGACAACTCAATCTCTTGATCATTAGATTGTGCAATATTTATATTCCAATCAATTTTGACATTCTGAATTCAATGACCGTTCATCGATCGGAGATCATTTAGGCATTGTCGCAGTCTCTCGACTCCGATATGCGCATCCACACATTGATAGCTCGATCACTTGATTGGTCGATCATTAGATTGCACAATATTTATATTTTGACCAATTTTGATGTTCTAAATGCAATGGCAGAGTCCATTCATTGATCGGAGGTCATTTCGACTGATTTCGGTGATAACAAGTGTATTTGATCTCTGATTTTATTCCTTTAGAGCTTCCATGAACATTGATTTTAATCCATGGGAAAAGCAACTTAGCTCAACATATTATGTGATAGAAAATTTTTTATTCCTTTCTTCAAAGACATTTTGAATTGAAAGTGATCCCATCTCCAATAGTTAATCATAAGGACTAAATAAAGAACCCTAGATATATAGCACCATTGTTTTTTTAATAATAACTTTTACAATCTGTGTGCCATATACAAACCCTAAAACCCTAAAAGATCACACTATGCTAGGGTTTATGTACCCAGTTGGCGGCACCACTATACAAAGAGATAAGCTTGAAGACATAGATATATAGCACCATTGGTTTTTTTTTTTACTTCTTACTCTATATAAGCTATGTCTTGAGCTTTCAATTATCCATAGTAACATATAGAGTGGAGAGAGAGAGAGAGAGAGAGAGACCAAGAATTTGACTTATGAAACACTCAAGCATGCCTCAAATTTTTTTTGAACTGGAGTTTAGAAAGAAGGATTGAAGTTTTGAAATCAAGTTTGGACATATTTTTGTTACACTTCTCCTTTAAATAAGGGTGTGATATAGATAAGTTTTACACACTTTTTTATGATAAAAAAATTAAGTGTTAAAATATTAATTTACTATATGTGGAAATTAATCATAGGACGTTGACAATAACTTCCAAGATCCTTATCAACTAAGCTAGCTGGCATCATTTGCCCTTCTTTGGGAGAAAAGCATTTACATCAACCTTAAGTAAGTACATCAGATCTATATGTTGTATTGTCAATCTTAATTTACATTATTATGTTTCTAAATAACCACTTTGAGCTACTTATTTTACTAGTCTTTACACATTAATTGCACTATTTGTTAACTCTACTTCAATTGTTGCTTGTGTAAATTATCATCTATTTTTTATTTTTGCTTCATTTTCATTTATTATTCTTACATTCGAATTACAACTATCATTCTTTATTTATGTATATCTTTTAATTTTTTTTCTTTATTATTAAATTCAAATTTTTATAAGATATTGTAGTCCTATGAGAAGATTATGAACAATTAAACTAAAACTTTCTTTTCATTTCTTATCATAAGACACTAATGATTTCTTTTCATTTTGAATTTTCAAGTTTAATCTTACCTTTTATATTTTAATTAATTTCTTTCTTTTTTTTCCGTCATTTGTTTGCTCTCCGATATCTTCATAGAGGCTCTTCCATTTTGCTTAGTATGTATTTAATGATAATTCCCACAGTGTGGCCATCCCTTTCAAAATTTGTGATCTTCTCCTCTTGTTCATCATGGAAGAAAGAATGCTTTTATGGTTTGAAATTAATTGAACTCTTACATGCCTTGAAGTATAACTCTTCTCCCATCAAAGCATTAATTGTTCATTTGATGATTATTAAAGCATTTATATATTCTAGCTAAGCATACCATAATTTTATATATTCCAACTTCTAATGAAAATTTTCCCATTATTTAGATAGCATCTTATTATTTAAGAGTCTACCTATTTGATAAGGCCATCTTATTCTCATTGTGTTCTTTATTTAACAACCATCAGGATTCTTCTATTGATGTTGTCTCTAAGATTTTGATTACAAGAGTTTTAATGAAAATTAATATCACTTAAAATCGCTTGGATATTATTTGGATTAGATTTCATGCTAAAGATTATTAGTTAAAGGAGATATTTGAGTGAAAGCTGAGATTTTAATCTCATTACTTTTTGCTTTGGCATGAGATCCATTTTTGTAAAAAATGTGCCAAGGAAAACACTTAAGATCAATAACAAATTATTATTGATCTTAAGGAAGTCCAATATTCCAAATGGCTCGATTTCTCTCCTTAGTCATCAAAAAGCTTTTCAATTTCAAAATACATATCTATTTTTTAGGATTATCTTTTTTTTGCCTAATAATATTAAAATTGATGTTATTATTGAAATCTCACTCTGGAAGTTGCTCTCACATCTCTTCAACAACTACCTTGGCCAGAATTATGATCATTCTTATGATGGAAGATATGTTCTCCCACCTCGCTCTTCTCTTTAGTAAATCCATAATGATATTTCTATCACTCTTGTTACTTTAGTTGGTAGAGTATAAGAATGATTCAATTTCATGCATACCCAACCCTTCTTTATGTACACTTTAATATAAGTCAATTATCCAAATTATTTTTTCCAACAATGCCTCATGAACAAAGGAAAACTTGTAAAATAAAATAAATTATATTTCCCTTATTAGGTTTCATCTTTGTGTTCATTATTGCACTTAAGTGCACAATTTTTTTAATAAAGATATGTGATAATTACTTTATGAGAAAACTTCTTATAGCACGTATACTTTACTAAGAAATAATTTGATCTTAATTTTAAAAAAACTTAAAATAAATCATTCATGGAATAATTTTCTAAAAACATTTTGGGATCCTTGTGTGTTGAAATCTTTATTTCATTAGATTTTTACTATTTACCAGTTATGCATTAAATGTAATAAAAGGTGACTTAACACTATAAATGGGGAAAATGTAACTTGTTTTAGAAATTATGAAAGAAAATCGATTATTTAAACTCCTGTTAAACTTGTAGTAACCATATCCAAATATTTTCATTGATCTTACCATGTTTTCCATAGAAACACATGCTATGTATACATATATTCAAGATTATTCAAAACATATTTTACAATTTCAATGAGGCCTAAATTCATAGCAATATTAATTATGCATAACTTACATGAATTATACGGAGCTAAGCAAAGGTTGTGTTCCTCCCATGAAATACTTTACTTTGAAGAGGTTGCAAAAATCCATTCAGACCTAAACTACTATCTATAATTTCAAATTACAATGGAACTAGAAGATTTTCTTAAACTTTATTATGTTAAGATTGATATAGTGTATTAAAAAGAATAGAATTTGGGAAAGCATGAAAAGCTCTTCTATGAGAATATCTTAATCTTCAATAATGAAAAATAAAAAATATGAATTATACAATATTTTTAGAAAAATAATTAGCCCTTCTCAAAAATAATGAAATAAGAAAGCTTGCTTCTAATAGTGAGGTAAGATAAACTATATGCTCTAAAATCAAATGTAAAGCTTCCAAATGTTTGTATTAGTATTCTTAAAAAAGTAAATTTATTTTGGGATCCCTTATTTCTTATCTAAATTTTAATTTAAATATTGAAACTAATGCAAGATTTCAATATATTTTTTGCACGATGAACTCATTATCACATTTGTTGACAATGTTAACAAGTTGACTTAACTTTTTTTAAGAAAATACAAGTCTATTATTTCGGTATCTAGACCTAACTTGAATGACAATTTTTTGGCCTTGTATAAATCAGTAGGTACTTGATTATATGTATTAATCTCTTTTAACAATCAAACAAATTGTTTAGGTATTCTTGAGGCTTATAAAATATTATTTCAGTATTGAGTCTTTAAATATTAAAACTAATGCAAGATTTCTATTTTTTTCATGAGGGACTCATTATCAAATTTGTTATCAAAGTTAATAAGTTGACTTAACATTTTATAAGAAAATACAAGTCAATTATTTTTGTGTCTAGACCTAAATGCCAATTTTTAGGTCTTGTACAAGTTAGTGGGTACTTGATTATATGTCGTATTAATCTCTTTTAATAATCAAATAAATTGTTTAGATATTCTTGAGGTTTATAAAAATTATTTCAGTATTAAGTATTTGTAATATAATAAATAGTTTAGAGTGACTACTGTAACATTGCTATATTGATTGTTCAGTTTCATGTGATAAATTATAAATTTACTGAGCCCCACTCTTGGGAGACTCTTTAGAGATTTCTCTAAAATAACTTCAAATATCATTTTCATACCTTTTTGTTTTGCTTTCATTTGCTAGAACATAATTAATTGAGTTAATAGTCAGATCATTTTCTCCACGTAATGTTCAAAATCAATAATCTTGCCAAAATTCTCTTGGGTATAATTCTATCGACTCTAGTGTTAAATTTATATAGTTTTTGTGTTTGAAATAAAACATCCACACTTTCTCTCTAAAACATAAGCACGCTACTAACTTGCTATGAAAATAGAAAAAATTAACTCTATTAACTTCAATGGGTTTGACGAAGTTAAAACAATATGTTCTATTTAATTTGAATCTCACTAGATCCAAACCCAACGAGTCTAACTTGTTTATAATATATATCATGCAAATTTTTTTTGAATAATTACGGCCTAATTAACCTAATATGATTCATTTAACTTAATAGTGTGAATCATGGGACAAATGATTGAACCTTCAATATCTTTTAAATGAAATTCATGTAATGAGTATGCATGCTTGCATGGAATAGCGAAATAATTTAATAGATGCTATTATTTTGCAATTGCTATAAATAGAACGACATTTTAAGCTATCATATGCATCCTTTTAAGCATTTTTTTTATGATAACAAAGCTGAAAAAAATGGCTTGCAATTAATTCAAGCAATTAGATGTTGGAGTCAACTAAATAAAAACTTGTTTGAGCTTAATCATTATAGTTATTTAATTTGTTTCACCATATTCTACATACTGCAAAGTTAAAATTCATTTTATATTAATTTTCTTATTTACATTTTTTTGATATATATATATATATATATATATATATATATATATATATATATATATATATATATATATATATATATATATATATATATATATATATATCTTTCATTTTAAAGGAGGACATGCACTTTATTATTTTTTTTAAATTTAAGTGTCAAAATTCAAATTTAATAAATGTGAGACCTAATCACAGACCTTGACAACAACTTTCAAGCCCTTTACCAACTAGCGACACCCTTAAGTCTTCTCATGAGAGAATTATTTTACATTAACACGAGTAAGTGCATCAATTTTTTGCAAATCTTAATTTACCTATTATTATTTTTTTCTGAAATTTCACTTTGAGCTACTAGTTTTTTATTAGTAGTCTCAACACATTAATTTTACTCGATCTAACGCTCCAATCGTTATATGTACAAACTATGCTCATAAAGGTTCGTTTATGGGCTAGGGCTATTTTTCATTTTGTTATTCTTGCTTTTGAATTACATCCATCATATTATATATATATATATATATATATATATATATATATATATACATTGTAAGATACAATTGTATTTTAGTTATGCTAATGTGTTGCAGTAAGAATTGATTGTATTTTAGTTATGTTCATGTGTTGTATTCAATTATTTCAGTAGTGGCATGTTATTATTCTATCATAAATTCTTTATTTAAAAATATGAAATTTAATCATATGACTTACAAGATCTCTATCAACTAAAGCAGCTGACACCACTTACTCTTCTTCATGGGAAAGGTAATTTACACTAGCCCAAGAAAGAAATCAATTTTTAGATATTGTATTTCAAATCTTAATTTACCTTAGTCTCAACACATTAATTTGACTAGATCTCGACCTCTCTTGCTATATATATATATATATGTAGTCTATTAAATTTATTAATTTCTTTTCTTTTTCTAATTTTGCTCTCCAATGTCTTTTCTCTAATGATGCTTTCCGGTGTGTACCAACCCTTTTGAGTTTGTGACCCACCTTCTTGGTCATGGAATAAGGCTTGGAAATAGTTGAACTTTGTTGTGTTCTGCGATATTACATTATTATAAGTATAACAAAGGCGAGTGGGAGGAGGCATAAATTCATGGTGGACTTCATCAAGGAGTTATATGAGGAATAGGGCAAAAGAGCATGAGCTTTTGTAAATATAATATTAAGCTGCAAAAAATATTCAAAATTGTGAACAGTAAGTTGAGTTAGACCTGTAATCAAAAGTTCTCTTCCATTTCAAGATCTACTTTCTACAACCTTTTAGTGAATCTAGGGCTTCCACACAAAGAACTTGGTGAGTGCTCACAGTGATTCTAAAAACATTTCTATTTAAAGATTTATTATTATATTATTGTAAAGTCTAAAGCCAAGGCATATTTGTGAAGGAATGTAATTATTTACTATTCCACAAATCGTTAGATGCATCTTCATACCCTACATGATCTTAGGGATTAAGGAGTAAGTTTAGGTTCGTAGATTTAATTTCTAAAAATGCAACAACCCAGCCATCTTGTATTCATATGTCTTAGCCTCGTGGTATTAAAATGTGCTTAGGTGGTGTTAGATGGTAGCCTTCTCCAAGCAAGTTATAGGTCCAGAAGGGTCAGGGATAGGTTAGTTCCCTCATGTGAGGAGAATGACCAATGATTCCCAAGGATAGAATTAGGTCGAGCATCTACATGTGTCAGAAGCGCCTGTAGTCTAGGTTCTGAAGCATCTTTTTAAGAATAAGCCTTCAACCCTAGGCATTTCTACAGTCTTGTGCTACTAGAATCTTACTCTAGATTTCTAAGAAAATGATAACTTGAAATCTAAAATTAAATCCAAAATTTGAAACTCAATCATAGGATAGATGAAATGTCTTCTAGGCATCCTAATATTAATAGGCATTTCCTACTCTTTTCCATTTGACTCTTAAAAATAACACTCTCCAATTTGGACCTCTCTTAATTAAATTTCCAAAAATCATTTCTTTGAAAGCAACCTTAGTAGTCTTTAGGAATAACCACTTATTTCTTTAAGCAAGAGTATTCTTAGGAAGAGACCCTTCCTAAGATGTAATTAACTATAAAGGCTTGCCTTTATAGGGAATCATGATCCCAGGATAAAATAAACCCTGTTCTACTTTTCCATGTAGTTCAAGAGAAAATACTTGAGTGCACAAAAGACCCATTAGCCTTAGGAGTCTTTTATTGAAATAATTGAATCCATTACAGGAGAGAATGTTTATCTTTTGAAATGATATGCTCATTCCTTAATGTCATATTTGGCAATCTAAATAAAATATTCCTAAACTCTATGTGGTGTCATTTCTTTTCTTTTTTTCTTGAGAAAAACACCAACATATTTTCTAGTGACTCATGGTAATGGTCTCTCCATCTTTAGAAATAAAGTGTTATTCCAATATATTGGTAGTGCACTTTACCACTCACGTCACGCCTTTCTTTCCATTGGATACCTCTCCATTTCATTCTTGGTTGACCCTATCCAACATCTTCAATAGAGGTTCTAGAACTCCTCGTTTGCCACAGTTAAATGATTGGGTCCTAGAACCAAATTCTGAAATAAAATGAGAGGTGAGCGGAATAAATAAAAACCCAGTCATTTATTTTATGACATAAATGTGGTCAAGATGGATTTGAAACCATTACAAAATGGAAAAGAAATGTTAAATCTAAAAATGTATGAAAAGTACTCTAGATCTTGAAAAATAAATCTCAAAAATAAATTCTCAAAGTTAAAATATGTCCTTAATCTTACTTTAGCTTGGTACTAGAGCTAAAGAGAATCAGACAGGTCCATGAATGAACACCCTTTCTTCTACTGCATTCAAAAGGTTTCAAAATACCTAAGGATGTAAATTGAGTTAAGGGGGTTCCTTCAAACTCTGAGAAAACTTAAATCAAAAGGAGGCATAGTTGTGCCTATTGCTTCTTTTCCCACCATGATTGAAGTTTGAATTGCAGTTAGAAAGGAAGGATAAAAACAAAAATCATCCCAAAAGAGAATGCCTTACTAACCTTAGGCAGAGGGTAAATCAGGAACTCAATGAAAATCTTCTATTCTTATAGAAGAAAATTATACATGAATGCAAATTAGCTTTAATCTTAATTTCCACAAGTCCACTAGAATATATGAAAACCAACTACTCAAGTTGATTGGCCAATTCTAAGGAGTGACTTGGAGGTAACCTTCTTTTAGACCTTTCCAAAATCTTAAATTCTTAAGAGTTTAGGAGAGAGTTAAAAGAGAAAGATGACATGACATAAACAAAGATAAAGTGATAAGATTCACTTTTTCTTCTAGTCAATAGAAAAGAAAGGGTAGCAAAGAGAATTATGATTCTCTTGATAAAGTTGAAATGAATCAAATTTAAATCAACTTTTTTTAATGGTAGTTTTCTCCCATTGAATGAAATGATATTCCGATTGGCTTTAATTAACTTTAAGGACAAATAAAGAAAAGAAAATAAATGAAGAATTTAATCCTTCTAAATAAATCATGACCTTATGATTGGGTCCTAAGGGTGATATATCTATCGCTTAGAGTGAAAGTATGAAATTCCTATCTTTGGAAAGTTAATAGATAAATCACTTAGGACTTTGTCAGTTCAAATAAATAGAAAATGCCTTAATTTTCAAGACCAAGGCATTATATGGTTTCAATACAAGGTGAATCTAAGAAGAATCCTTTGCAATGTCTTATGACCTATTTGACATTATCTTAATGTTAAGTATGCTGGTCAAAGATTTCATTGTAAGCTGAGATTACCTTAATTCTTATATGTGTTATAAAATAAAATACAAGTCAAACTTGACTTTCTAATAGCACATCATCTACCCTAAAGGTCCTCTTTTAAATGATGACCCTATAAATGAATAGATCATGAGGTCTATTGATCTATTGAGGATAGAGTTAGACCTACCTCCCCTTCATATCAAAAGGGAAATTCTTGAAATCAAATTCAAAATGGTAGAGTTATAGCACCTCAAATGACATTGAAAAGAAATGACAAATAAATCATCTTTAAAATGTGATGTTTTTCCCATCTTAGAGAAGTTACTTGCAAAATCAAGCATCGTAATGCTCTGTTAAAAATAAAATGAAATACGAAATAAAATAAAATAAAATAAAAAGAAATGAAAGTAAAGCAAGGCATTACATAATCATGTAATTTGCCTTACTTAACTATAAGCAACTTCCTGATGTGGCATTCAACTGTAAAGATGTTCTAAGGTTATCTTCTATGACGAAGATAGACTACTAAGAACTTATTAACATCTTAGTCAATGTGAAAAATTTTAAAGAAGAAAATCTCTAAAATATATGTTAATCTGGGTCCATCGGTCAACATCAAATATAAACACAATATGAATTTATATAGGCTCAATTCTAATCAAGCTTTGATAACATGATGCCATATAAATTCAATCAAATAAAGAAAGAAGTTTTTAGCTACATGAAAATTCAATCTTAAAAACTCAACCTAGAAAAAGAACTTATTTTCAATTACATTATTGGTTGAAGCCAAAATTTAAACATGAAAAAGAGCAACTTAGGAATTCATGAAACATTTTTAAATGCTCTTGGATGGTCCTATCCAGCCCCAAATAAAAAAAAGAGAATAAAAAGGAATCAGATGAAAAGAAAATGAAGAAACATACTGATTATTGAAGGATGTTCATATTCATCCAAAAGTGTTGAGTCTTTAGGAATATCATTCAGCTACTCCTAAATGACCTCACTAAATATTTGATTCCAATAGAAAATTCTGATTTCAGAAGTGTAAAGTTTTCAAGGAAGTCATTATTCCAATCTTAAATGACTCACTCCACTAAATCAACTTGAATACGAAAATGTACCATCATTAGAAAGTCATTTTCACCAATCTTAAATGGCTTTACTAGACTTGTTATTTCTTGAAAAGATAAAAAAGAAATAGAAATGTTGGATCATATTATAGATCAATCAAGCAAAGACTTGAATCATATCAAAAAGTCAATCAATCAAATGTTGTATTTGGACAAAAAGTCAAATACATCAAATTTCCTAGCAAATCATTTAGTGGAGTCATTTCATCAAATTTCCTAGCAAATACATCAAATTACCAAATGTAACCTTTCATAAAGAAATGAAATCAAAATATTGCCAAAAGAAAGGATGAAAGAAAAGTAAAGTGTTAGAAGAACTATATCCAAGAGCAAAAGGATGAAGTCTAAAATTACTAAGCATATGGACATTTTTGACTTTATACTTCTCCACATCAAAATAATGTGGTAGGGTTAGAAGTCAAAAATTGTCCCTAGCTAAACAAAAATAATCACATATCTCATGCTTTGTCATCTTAGCCTTTGCCATGATTGGGTGTGCTCGCTTGGTAGGTTAAATAAAAAGATAGTTGATCTTCTTTTTCAGGAGTCCATATCTTTTGAATGGCAAACTTTCTATTGAGTATATTCTAATTTCAAATGAAGCAAAAGACATCCAATGTAAATGGACATTTTAACTACAAACTTCTCCACATTAAAATATTATGGTAGGGTTAGAAGTCAAAAAAATTCTCCCTAGGCGAGAAAAAATAGAAAGATATCTCGTACTTTATCATTTAAGCCTTTGCCATGATTGGGTGAGTTCGGTTGGGAGGCTAAAAGAAAAGATAGTGGATCTTCTTTTCTAGGGGCCCATATCCTTTATATGGAAAAGGTCCCATTGAGTATACTCTTATTCCATTGCAAGTGGCCTATAACCATAAACAAGAAAAGTTATGGAGTTATAGAGCCATTGCAAGTTAAAAAGCTTAAGTAGTTTAGGTCCTAACTTTCTTTTCAAAAGTCACTTTAGCATAATGCATGAATTTTGTTTAGATGTGCCTAAAGATTTATATAGTCTTTAAGTTTGGGATGTACCCTTAGAATTTGGAAAAAAATTGAATTCCATAATTGACAAGTTGACATCAATGATCTAACTCTTTAATGAGTTAGCTATCTTTTGGGTTTAAAGACTACTTTATCTGGAAATAAATTGAAATGATCTCTAGATGTAGCTGACTATAAACTTAAATGTCATTTCAATAAATTAAGTCCCTTGATGACTGTGGTCAAATTCCAAAAGAAAAGAAAATTTTTGCTAAATTAAAAGCTAGAAAATGATGGTTGTACATGAGAAGAAAATATTCTTCTTGGTTAGCTAACATCATTATATGATCCACATCTTGGGAATAGGGTCGAATCTTTACCTTGAAAATGTGTTCATATTACCCATATTTTATTTTAAAATAAAAAAATATTTTCATGCATAAGATTATCCTTCTTAAGGATAACTTATGTGAAAATTGTCAAATAAAGCAATTCTAGAAAAGAAAAATTGAAAGCATATGATATGACATTTAGAATCCTTATAAGAATGTTCTGTTATAGAGTCATATCATTAAGTCTCAACATATTGGGGAAATTTCATGATCAAGATTTCGTATAATCCTACTTTCAATTAGGTAGAGGGTTATAATGAAAATCTTGTCAAAGAAGAAAAGAAAATAAAAGAAACTTCAATATGACTTGAAGGATAGTCTTGTTACTATATATAGAATTGAAATTTGCTTTTGAAGTAATTTCAAAACCTTGTAGTAAAATGTAGAATGATCAAAATGCAAAAAATAAAAAATTAATCAAAGGAATTTATGAAAACTCACTTCATAAAACCTTCAAAAGAATAAAAAATCAACTAAAGAAATTCAATTTCAAACTTATCAGGAGAAACTTAATTTCTATAATAAGTTAATCCTTTCAGTTCCCTTATTGATTAGGGATAAAAAAATTTGTGTCTCTATGAGAATCCAAAAGATTATTCTGATTCTCATTCACTTTAAAAAGCTTTAAAGGAATCGCTTGATCTTTATTGAATCCAAGAGAAGGCCTTATAAACTATTGATTCAAGTCAACAAAATAAAATAACATACATGTCCAAACAAAAAGAAAAAGAAATTTCATTTGAGAAGCATTGGTTGACTCTGGTTCTTACTATCTAAAGAACTACACAGTCACATGCAAGCTCAAAGCAGTATAATTCTCAAGTTAGTATCCTATGATATCTTGCTTTTAGTGACATAAACATCTAGCATGGTTCATTGTAACTTTGAGATGAAAAGAAGAAAGGAAGAAAAATGATGAACTTCTATGCTCATGGCATAGTAAAGCATTGGGTCCAAAATATACCCAAGTCTTCCTTCAAAAATAAATACCAACTCTTTGAAACTTTCTTCTCTAAACTACTTCATGTGTAAGGAGTATTAGAGAAATCAAGAAAGGGAAGCAAGCCTTCCATTACCCTTTCATCAAGTTAGACTAATCAAGTAAGGTTTAAGTTCATGAGACTCTTGCTTATTAGTCAAAACTTTTGGGAAATTAAGAATAAGTCACTTTGACCCCTTTTCCTCATCCATATCACCTATAGGTTGGGAGCAAGCCCATTGTGGAACCTTTCCTATACATGACTTGAGATGGGAGCAAGTCCTCTATAATACTTTTCTCATGTCTTTCTAGGTTTGGAGTAACCCTTAGTGCACCATTCCCATGAAAAACTACCTTCGTAGGTTTGGAGCAAGCCCTTTGTGGCACCATTCCTACTTTTGTGTACATGATTAGATCAAGCCATCAAGGCCCCTTTTATGTTACACAGGCAATTTAGATTGGATCAAGTATTTATGACCCATTTCTAATAACTAGAAAGATATAAGTCCCCAATCAGCATTCTTTCTATTCGCCTAGGAGTAAGTCCCTAGTCGGTATCCTACTTTTGTGTACATTATTGGATGAAGCCATCAAGGCCCCTTTCATGTTACATAGGCAATTTAGATTGGATCAAGTCTTTATGACCCTTTCTAGCCAAAATGATATAAGTCCCCAATCAACATTCTTTTAATTATCTAGAGTAAGTCCCGTTGGCATCCTACTTTGTGTACATTGTTGGATCAAGCCATCAAGGCCCCATTCATGTTACATAGAGTTAGATTGGATCAAATCTTTATGTCCCCTTTTTAATAGCCAGAAAGATATAAGTCCCCAGTCGGCATTCTTTCTAATCATCTAGTAAGTGTCCCAAGATCCTACTTTTGTGTACATGATTGGATCAAGCCATCAAGGCCCCTTTCATGTTACATAGGAGTTAGATTGGATCAAGTCTTTATGACTAATAACTAGAAAGATATAAGTCCCCAGTTGGTATTCTTTCTAATCATCTAGAAGTAAGTCCCTAATCGACATCCTACTTTTGTGTACATGAATGGATCAAGCCATCAAGGCCCTTTTCATTTTACACAGGTGAGTTAGATTGGATCATAGTCTTTATAACCCCTTTCTAATAGCCAAAAAGATATAAGTCCCCAGTCGGCATTCTTTCTAATCATCTAGGAGTAAGTCCCCAGTCGACATCCTACTTTTGTGCAGATGATTGGATCAAGCCATCAAGGCCCCTTTCATGTTACACTGGCAATTAAGATTGGATCAAGTCTTTATGACCCCTTTCTAATAGCCAGAAAGATATAAGTTCCTAGTCGGTATTCTTTCTAATTAACTAGGAGTAAGTCCCCAGTCAGCATCCTACTTTTGTGTACATGATTGGATAAAGTCATCAAGGCCCCTTTCATGTTAAACATGCGAGTTAGATTGGATCAAGTCTTTATGACCCCTTTCTAATAGCCAAAAAGATATAAGTCCCCAGTTGACATTATTCTTTCTAGTCATATAGGAGTAAGTCCACCAGTCAGCATCCTATATAGGTGTAAGTCCCCCAGTTGGCATCCTATTTTGAGGATTGGATCATTCCTTTAAGGACCCCTCTCCTCTTTTCTTCTAATTAGGATGGATCATGCCCTTACGACCCCATCTTATTAGCTAATCAAATAGAAGTAAGTCCCCCAGTTGGCTTCCATTCAAATTTCTAAGGAATGGAATCAAGCCATTAAAGGCCCCATTTCCTTGGACTACTTAAATAGGAATAAGTCCATGTGACCCCTATTTAGTAGTCTAAGTGCTTGATTAAGATCAAGCATTTCAAGCCTCTTCTCCCAACATAGCTTTTGAGGATTGGATCATGTCTTTAAGGACCCTCTCTCTTTTAAACTAGGATGGATCATGCCCTTAACATCTTATTAGCTAATCACATGAATCACCATCCAAAAAAATTATAGGTATGCATATGCCTAACTTTCATAATCAAAGTTAAAAAAAAATCAAAATCATGAATTGGAACCCCAAGTTTATGCTTGTATGTTGATCAATCAATTACCAATATGTGCTTATTCGATCCATTACACATATTGGGGTCTGTTGACCTCATTTTGGAAGAGGTCATTTTAGCAATGAGGAGATCTCAAGTTTAAATAGAGATTTTCTAATTCAATATCCAAGTCACTATGCTTAGTAACTTAGGAAATGCATTTTTAAACTAAATTTAATCTACTTGGTTTGATACAAAATCAAGTCAAATATCCAACATAAATTAAATCAAGTAAATCAATGAAAATAAAATGAAAGTTTAAAGTAAAATCTAAAGTCAACTATAGTCAACCTAAGATTGACTTAAGTGGGCCCACTTGGTCAAAAAGTCAACCCACTAAAATTTGACCAAATTAAATCATCAAAAATATTTAAAAAAATCAAATAAATATGTTTGATCACAATGAAAAAGAAATTTGTGTCCATTGAGGCCTAGATTAGGTAAGAAAATTTTTTAAATCAAAATGACTTAAATAAGCTACATTGAACTCAAACCCAAGGAAAATTCAAATCACTTTCAACCAATGCAATTCACATCCAATTAAAAAAATGAAATGGGAAATGCAATTCACCATTAACTCAATTAACAAATCAACAAATAAAATAAAAAATTAAAATAAAAGAAATGATGAAAAGAGGCAAGAAGGGAAATTGAATTTCCCCTCTTCCCACAACAAGCCAAACTCCATCCCTTAACAAAGGTGGCTACCTTCAAGCGAAGGCAATGAAGGTAATTAGCGATCAAGAAAACAACACCCAAGGAGGAGAGAAAGATAGATGGAAAAGAGAAAAAGAGGAAGATAGAGCTCTCGGCCATATGGAAAAACAAGAAGAGAAACTTTCCCATGGAAGATTGAGCACACACACACCTTCACACATTAAAATCGAAGCTAAACGAAACTTCCACCACCCCCCAAGTGCCCTTAACCACTACAAACCATCAAAGCCAAAAAACACTCAAGGGTTGGTCTAGGGAGCAATCTGTAAGGAATTAACCTAATTCTTTTAGCAAGCAAGCTAGGTTCAAGCATTTGAAGCTCTAGGACCAATTGCAAGGCCAATCTTCCAACAAAATATGCCATTATTGACTTCAAGATTTTCCTTAAAATTTAGTTTTGATCATTTTCATAGGAAACATGATCTTCAAGTTGATCCAATTGTATAGAATCATAGGATTTTCTTCCACCAATAGCACTTAAAATTGTGCGATTTACCTATATCAAAAGATATTAGCAAAATACTATCAATAGTTCTCGGCTCCCACAGAATTGAAGGAGAGGATCTCTGCCATCCGATCCATTTATTTGGATTGGACGGCCCAGATCTAGAGAGCGGATCGATTTCACCCCCATCTGAATCAGGATCGATCGGGCTTGACCTTTGAAAAATATTAAAACCTAATTACTCTCAAATTAATAATCCAATTAATTTGAAACTTTGGAGAAATGAAATTAAGCATAAAATACACCTTAAATGAATTTTTAGGAATTTACTTCTCTGAATTCAAGGGAAATTAAAATTTCATATATTTAACCTTTTAATTAATTAAATTAATTAACCTTTAATGAAATAATTAAAAAACTTTAATCAAATAACCTTAAATCATCATAATGAATGTTAATGAGCATCAAAACACTAATTAAACTTAATTAAACCTATATAAATCTAATAATCCCTAAATTGACTTAATTAGATAATTAAATGAATTAAATAATTCAATTAAACAACCTAAATTTAATTAAATCATAGTAAATCAACCAGTTAACCAAAATTATGAATAAACGCTCATTGGAAAGGTATTTCAGTGAAGAATAAGTGAAAAATAAAATCCCTTGCTGAATCTTAATAAATTAGGTTTAATTTAAGTTTTAATGAAATAATTAAAATAATAATTACACCCTAATCACATCTCTAATCTAGCTGAAACTTTAGGGATATAAGATAGGCATGTTACACTACTTGCCAGAAATATTTAAAGTCCAAATGATCTCTAGATTAGGAGTTTTTAAATTTCTAAATCCCTAGGTCAATGTTAATCAAATATTGGGATACGTGTTGAGAATAAGGTAAGTGAAGGTCTGTAAATTGGAAAACGGGAATGGAATGCTCTCAACAATGAAATGTTTGGATGGCTGCAATTGAATTTAAAAAGAAAAACATGTATTTCTTCTTAAAAACCTATTAATTTTACTTTTATGGCCGAGGTTAGTGATCGGTCGCAATGCGCTTAGTGCAATGAGTGATGGTTATGGTGTAAATAAGCTGAGCTTGAGCGAGCCGAACCCTTGTTTGTATTTGGCTTGTTTGAAAATTACTTTGTTCATGTTCAAAAAAGTCATAAACCATCAATTACTCTTAGTTTAACATCTATTTCATTACACATTCTTTTGATGTGGACTTAATAATGAATATTTTATTTAACTGCTTTCCTTTTTAACTTAACACTTTCATCAGTAAAAATAAAACATGTTCTATGCTCAATTTTTTTTATTGCTCATTGTTTAATCTTTTTTTCCTTTTATGTTCATTATATAAATTTCATTTGTATTCCTTATAGAAAGAACTTGCATCAAGCCCTTATATGCCATGGAGTAGAACTCTTCCTCACCAAACTATTATTACTTTATTTAACGATCATTGAATCATTTTATTTATTTAATACATAATATTCTGGCTTAAGAGAAAATAATACGTGCCAAGGAAGGCATAATAATAATAAGAATTATTATTATAATAATAATAATAATAACAATAATAATAATAATAATAATAATAAAATAATAATAATAATAATATAATAATAATAATAATATTATTATTATTATTATTATTAATATTACTTCTTCTTCAGAAAATATAGGAAATGTGCCAAAAGCACCTAACAAAATTAACAAGTTATTATTAATCCTAAAGAATTTTCTTCAATCAAATATAAACACTACAATAAATCCAAATCAATCCTCAGACTTCTCCTTTTTCCATTGATTGCTAATTTGTCTCCTAGTATCACAAATGTAAAGCCCAATATTCAAAATGACTCAATGCCTCTACTTAGTCTTCAAAAAATTCTTCAACAATTAGATGCATTTGTTTTCATGGATAGACTCTCTTTTCTATTGTCTCCAATAGTTTTGAAATAACTATTATTAATAAAGCTTCTTGCATTGAAAATCTCACTTTGGAAGTTGTTCTTACATCTCTTCAACAAACTAACTTGCCATCACTTATGATCATTCTTTGGATGGAAGATGTTCCCTCCCTCGTCTCCTCAAATTCATGATGCTATTGCCATCTCTCTTTTACTTTGGCCAATAGAGTATAAAAAAGATTCAATTATAAGCATACCAAATCATCGTTATGTACACTTTAATATAAGTAAATTTCCTTGATTATTTTTTCAACCATACAAACCTGAAATCAAACTTATCTAATCAACTAGATATCTTCTTCTTTTTTTGTCAGTTTCTTTATTTATTTTTCATCCTTATGTTCATTATTTCTCTTAAGTGCACCATATTTCTTAATAAGGATATATGACATTACTTTATGAAAAACTAATTGTAACAACACTTTAATAAAAAATAATGAGATACTACTTTTAAATAAATATAAAGTCGCTAAAGCAAAAAAGGAATCATTCAAAAAAATATTTTCTTTAAAAAACTTTTGAGATCCTTCTGTATTGATATCTTAATCTCATTAGCTCCTAACTAATTACCAATTATGCATCAAAAGAAAATATGAGATTTAAGATTAACAAGCGGGAAAAATTAATTCATTTTATATATGAGGAATGAAAGTGGATTCATTATTTTAACTCACGTGAAACTTTTAATAACCATATCCAATTCTTTTTCTTTTTTGATCTTCTCAAGTTTTACATTGAAGAACATGCCAGATATTCATGTACGAAGGATGATTCAAAACACATTTGTAATTTTATAAATTAATGAGGCCTAAATTCATAACAATCTTAACCATGCATAACAAACATTAATGATATGGGGTCTAGGAAAGGGTTGTGTTCCACCCAAGAAAAGTTTTTCCTGTAAATAGGGAGCAAAAGTTTTTGTTTGTCCGTTCATACCCCAAGCTTAGAATTATTTCATGTATTTTTCATCGATTATACATCAAGATCTTTGATAAGACAAATTGTGGCTTTTCTTGATCTTTGATAAGACAAATTGTGGCTTTTCTTATGGATGGTTGGTCTTTTTGGTTATTACAAAAAAATGATAAACTACCTTTGTTATTTTCATATCCCACTCAAATATTAAACTAAATATAGTTAGGGAGCATTCCCAAAAATCATCTAACTTCTATTCTAGTTATTAGATTGACACTCTCATTTAAAAAATGCTGGATAATTCGTTATATTTTTAATTTTAATGAAAATTTAATCATTTATCATGGAAAATATTACATTAAATATCTATGATTAAAATAGGATAATATAAGCATTAAATCATTAAAATAATAAAACTATTATTAAATTTTTAATAGACCATATTGTCCAATTCTATTAGTTTATGTACTAACTATATTATTCTTTAATGTATAATAAATATTTAATGCGATCTATTTATCATTAGATATATATTTTTATTTTGATGAGAAATGATCCAATTATCAACAAAATTTTAAAAATATAGTGATTTCTCAATTATTTATAAAAGTTTGTGGCCAAAAATGATAACTTTATTAGTATTTTACTCAACTAATTATTATTACATTTCTCACTCCTCTAATTTAGTTGTATTAATGATGTTATTTCCTTAATTTTAAGCCATTGGCATGATACTTAGCATTTTATTCCAAAAAAATGTTGAACTGTAGTGAGTAAAGATGTTGTGTATTTTTGTTATTAAGAGCATGAAGATATTAAAAAAGGTGCATTAATATGATATATAAACTTAAAATTGTCTAGAATATAGAATCAATTTTCAAGAATCATCATCATCATTATTAGCAATTTCCCACAAAATTTTAAGTTTTTTTTCTCATTTTAGGAATATTTATTTTTCAAATAATAAAATATAATTCATTTGATATGTATTAGTTATTCCTTCAAATTTTGGTGATCCTATAAAGTCATAATAATGAGCTATTTCTCTTGAGTAGAACCCCAAACTTATAGAAGACAATAATAATATAGAATGAACGTTTAGAGAATCACCATCATTATGTTATAAGCATCCTTAAAAAAAGGCCTATGAAAAATAAAACTAATGTAAGTGAATACATATGGGCTAGGTATCAAATGTTTTCTTTGGTGATATTATGAAGAAGCACTTGATGTAGGCTTATAAGATTTACTACTCTACCCTGTTTTTAAACTAGATGAACTAATAAATGATTTATTTTATAATCCAAATAGAACTTTAAGACCAATGTTGATTTCTAGAATTTGAATGTTGAGGCTAAAAGTTGACTTTTAGGGAAAAGAAAAAGTCGCTAAAAACTACCATCAAGAAATTCAAATTACAATGGTACTAGAAGATATTCTTAATCTTTATTATTTGAAGATTGATATAGTCAATTGAAAAAGAACAGAAGGTGGAAAAGTATGAAAAACTCTTCTTCTATGAAAATGTCTTAGACATTAAAAAAAGAAAAATAAAAAAAATAAATTATTTGATGTTATTAAAAGAACGAAGAACACTTATCCAAAATAAAGATTAATATAAGAAAACATGCTTCTAGTGGTGAGATAACATAAAATAATGTGCTCTAAAAGATAAATGTATTGCTTCTAAGTGTTTGTATCTTACTAGTCTTAAAGAGTAAAATTATTTAGGGTCCCTTGCTCTAATATATGTACATTGCTTTAACTAAATTATCACATTTGAATATATTTCATTGACATGTACATTAAAAGTAATACAAGATTTCTATCATTTCACAGGAGACCTATTATCATATTTATTAACAAAGTTAACAAGTTGACTAAACTTTCTTGAGTAAATATAGGCCTACCTTGCTAATGAGTTACAAAATTTTGACTTGGGTTGATCTTCAAGATTTGAAGACCCTTTGAAAACTAATTTTTGGCCAAGAATTTGATTGATTAGACTTCAAGTTTTTACAAAATCCAAGTACATATGCAATTCTATTAGATTTCTATTTACGCAATTGAGCTTTTGCACATTAAATATGCCAAGTATTTGATGAGCAGTTAGTGTTAAGCTTATGAAAAATAACTTTCAAACAAGCTGGAAACGAGCAAGCACAACCTTATGTATTGTTCAAATTTAATAAAGGTAGGTGAAAACTAAGGAATAAGGAACCTTAAATTGAGAAAAATCATTCAAGTCTAAAGTTAGGACTTAGGGATGCCCCATTTATCTATTCTAAGCATCCCTCTAAGAAGGGTAGAGATTTCATGCAAGAAAATAATACAAAGTCAAGAAAAACAATTATGCTGACCAACTAGTTCAACACAACCAATAAGCTCTCTAAAGGTATATATATGAATTATTAAAATTTAAAATTCCCGACCGACTTCTAATTTCTCTAAGTGTGTAAAAGAGCTTAAATTTTGATACTTGAATTACACATAAAGCATCTATTAATTTCAATTCAAATGTTTTAAAACCTCTACTAGCACAAACATTAAGAGTAAATTTAAGAATATAAATATCAGTAGCAAAAACACATTAAAAGCCAAGAGGGATATTATGTGAAAGTAATACCAGTACCAAAAATACATTAAAAGCCAGGAGGGATATTAAGTGAAAGTATTGTATTACCCAAAAAAATCTCTAAATATACCACTCCCATTAGAAAGCCTTGGTCAACCTTTAGAGCTTCCATAAACATTGATTTTAATCCATGGGAAAAGCGGCCTCAACATATTATGTGATAGCAAATTGTCTATTCCTTTCTTTAAAGACATTTTGAACTGAAAATGAGCCCATCTCCAATTGTTAATGTTAAGGAATAAATAAAAAAAGTATGCTTCTTTATATTTCAAAAAAACAATATAATTTTAGCATATATATGTATGCTCATGTGATATATATTAGATATAAAAATTGAATGACAACATTTCTTTAAATAAGCTTAATTACTCACACATTGCTAAGTTCAAAATTCATCAATTATAGATGACACTAACCACTATGGTTTTCACACACTTGAGAGAATTGAAGGAGATTTCAATTGGTCCTAAGTTGCGCTATATAATGGAGCCCACTAGCGAGTCTTCTTAAAAGAACTATAATTATTTATGCATGCCCATTAAGCTTGAGATTTCTTTAAGTGTGTGAAAAGTTTCATCATGCATCTGTTATGTAAGATTTGTCATGCGTCAACTTTCATACACAAAAAATCCCTTGAATTCTAGAAAGAATTTTGCCTGGATTTTCTCATATAAATTTTATTAGAATGAGCATGATAAAAAATTATTTCAAGATATTCTTATATGTATCATTATAGTAAAAATTATAGTAAAAATAGGCATCATTCATAACATTAGTTTGGTTGGTTAGTAGATCAATTTTAGTTCCATCTAAAAAATCAGAAATTAAGAATTGATATTAATATGAGAGTGTGTGATTTCTACTTCCAACTTCTCTAAAATAACTAAAAAAGAGTAAGTGTGATAGTGGCATCTACTCATTCACTCATGTGATTGAGCATAGTAACATTCGAGGTACATTATCATGAGATGTTGGAGAAGGAGATGAGGTTGACAATAGAAATTAAAAGCATTCAGGTTTTAGTTATAATCAACTCATTTATTACATCATAAAAGTTTCTTGTTTTTAATGATTGAGTTATTTCCCACATATTTTTTAAGTTGGAGACTTATTTTATATTTTTGAAGAGAAAGTGAGTTGAAGATGAGTGATACCATGTTATTTGGTTATATTTAAACACACACTCACACACACACACACACTCTCTCTCTATCGATCTCCCTCATTATTTTTGAATTGGCTCCAATGAAAACTATCCCAATAAAAAAATTGATTGTTTTGAATCACCTTCACTTCAAGTCAAATAGAATCATGTCCTTATTTCCTTTATTCCACCAAGCAAAAGAATCAAGCATGCAAGTGACATTCATTGCAACCTCTCTAACAAATAACAAGGTGAAAGACAAAGATTGAACTCATCTCCTACTCATTTTCTTATAATATCTTTTACAATCCATGTGCCTTATACAAACCCTAAACCTTAAAATGGATTACACTATGCTAGGGTTTATGTGCAACCACATTGAATTGGCAGGCGGCCGCCCACTATACAAAGAGATAAGCTTGAAGATATAGATATATAGCACCATTGGTTTTTTTTTCTCAATGCTTCTTACTCTATATAAGCTCTGTCTTCTACCTTAAATTATCCATAGTAACATATAGAGTGAAAAGAGAGAAAGTGGAGAGAGAGAGAGAGAGAGAGGTCTTACAAGGAGAATATGAAGAGCTCCTCTTGAGATCTCATTACTATGCGAGTAGTTGACCTAATTTGTCTAAAATGGTATGGAGAGAGGTGTTTAAAGCTCTTGAGAATGAGATGAGAATGGGAGGGTCCCTTCTTGGGCTCCACTTTCATGACTTCTTGGTGAATGTGAGTTTCATTCATGTATCTTAATATTATTTAGAAAAATATATATATTCATTAAAGGAAGAATATTATATTGCACAAAAATAACATACAAAGCGTTTTTGTTAAGAACTACCTTAAGGTTCAAGAAAATTAAAATCTTCAAGCAAATTTTTTTCGAGAGATATTTTATCTCAAAGCAAAATAAAAAATGTTGAGATTCATCTGAAGTAATTTTTTATCAATTTATTATGATATAATTTATTTCAAGTTATTAATTTTTTTTAAAACAAATATAATATATAAGATTTATTTTTCATAAATTACACATATCTTAAAATAAATTTATTGACTTTGAGATCTATATATTTTATTAAAATTTGGTCAAATTATTCAGATCCAAAACTTTTTCAAATAATTGTCAAAAGCTACCATATGATAACTACTTGATCACTGACTTTGTTTCTCAAGCTCCTGACTGCATCATTGTTGATCTCTTGTAGGGCTATGATGCTTCAATCCACTTAGGAGCGTGAGAAATTTGCTGCCAATCTAAACTCTGCAAGAGGGTTTGAAGTGATAGACTCCATTAAAGCTGCAGTCGAAATGAATGCAGTGGAACCGTCTCCTATGCTGATATTGTTGCCATCTCTGCAAGGGACTTGGTCATTCTGGTATCCATATAATATTAATTCAACAACTCAGTACTCAGCTTTCTTGTTCAACTCATATCATAGATATCTATTTTGTTAGTGTTTAACAAAAAATTTCTTCTTTTCTCAAACAAAAAATAAAATAAAAAAATCTTTTTGAGATATCTTTTCTAGATTTCTGAATTTCTATTGTCGCTCGTTACCATCAATCACTAGACCTATGGAGAGTAGTGGATCTACCAACTGATTAGGAAAAGAGAATTCGGTACGGAGAAGAACAACTTCTATAAAAATAGTATTATCAGAAACAACAACACTTCCATTTGTTGTTGTAACAAATACATGGAGAGATTCGAGCTTCATGAATCTGAACCACACTAGTTTGTAAATGAGAAATATTTTCCTCTTTAGTGGCCAGAAAGGAAGCCTTACAAAGGAGAAGTTGGATGATTGTTATTGCCCATATTAACATTTTTTTAAAATATTTAAATGGATTTAATCGCAAATTCATATATATATATATATATATATATATATATATATAATTTTATATAAAATAAATATATTTAAAATGTAATTAACAAAGTAAGTATCATGAAAAAAAATTTATTTTAGGTATAGTCATCCCTTTAAGGGTTGACTTGCTTACGTCAAATCGACATGGCAAGGCGTTGTCCCCAATGGGATGAGAACTAGTCAATGTCTGGCGACTAGCTCGAAGTCTCAGTCGGTCGCATTAATTGCCGACAAATTTTTTTTTAAAAATTGCCATATGGTATTTGTTGATTTAGGGAAAGCATGTGTTAAAGTTCCAAGATAAGTTTTTTTGGAGAGTTTAAGAAACAATAGATATTACTAGCGCTATATATACTAGAGCCATTACTTGGCTCCAAAGACATAAAGGATTAATAATACATTTTTCTATTTCAATTGGATTACATCAAGGATTGGTTTTAAGCCATTATCTTTTTGCTTTATGTTATGGATGTTGTTACTATGTATGCAATACATTATTAAGAGAATTGATGGAATAATATAGAACTATCTTTATGTTTTTAGGATTGTCATCAAGGATATGTATCCTAGAGCTATTGCTTGTGTCCAAACACGAGGAATAGTCATCAAGGATATGTATGCTTGTGCTATTACTTGTCCAAACACATAGAGGATTACCAAAATAATGCAATGTAATAAAAATCCAAGATAAGTAAGATTACAATATAGAAAAATAATATATCACGATAGTACAATAAAAAACTTACATGAATCAATATAAGTGAGACACAGACACTATCCTATTAACACCTCTATCGTCTACATGGAATTGCACTACTCTCAGGTGTATACTGATCAGATGCACATAGTGGATGATCACACAAATGGCCCTTGCAAGATCTTGAAGTCGTAGACGGTTCTTTGATGGGAAAAGGTGGCTATGACTCATAGGTAGTAAGTAGAAGAACCTAGCTCAATATATGTAGATGGTGCGGCGTCATGTTGTGGGATTTCTCGTAGGCTCCTATAAAGTGTGTCACATATATGTACCGCAACATCAAGTCTGCATAGCACCTCGTACCTATCTACAGCTCCCTGTAACACATGCTCATCTCTATGGCTGAAGTACGGCTGAAAGATGTCCTAAGTCGCCAAGATGTGCTCTGCCTGCATGAAAAATAGCGTTTGAAATTAGCCTCAAGTAGGTACATAGCATATTGAATTTATACATATAAATGCACTCCATAGTGCTGGGATAGTAGAGTGGGAGGATCTCAGGGTGGCTAAAATTGAGAGAAGCCCAAGATCTAAACCAGACATGTCTTGATTGATAGCTCGTCTCTCATCTTCATCCAAGCCTTCTTCGTAATCTCAGCCTATCCTAAGCAGTAATGTGCACTTAATGGTAATCAACCTAGTCTACATCTCCTTTACCTCGATCATCGATCATTTTGAATGGGGTTCACGGGTGCCACACTCGTATAAGTCAAAATTGTCTCAACACTCGATCAGGTAGGTTCCGCTCTGCCCTCTTCTAGTTGATGAGCATAACTCATGATAACCAAATATCAAAGCCTAACATTTGATAGGCGTTGCATGATCTACTTTATGGTTCTCAAATCACTTGCATATATTAAAATTATATTAAAATATGTACACACATTATAGAAAGTAGACTTAATAACTACTTTAAAGTCATACATATGTATGTAGCAGACCATCCAACTCATTCTTATATATTGCCACATTCGCCATTGGCATCTAACGAACATATCGCTTATTCCACTTGTTCGCACAATACATTAGTAACAAACATATAAGCATAATGTTTTAATGTTTACCCCAATCCAATGCTGAGCCTGTTAAGATCACTCGGATATGGCACATGTAGGGTCAGCCTCCCCACATCAAGGTGCTCCCAAGATCATATCTGTAGAAGGTGTAGGTAGCCAACCATATTGGCCCTCGTGGGCTTAGTAGACTCATACAACTGATATGGATGCAACATTGGCATCTTTGACTCCCACATACAACACTAATTTTTGACGAGAAGCTTCATCTAGAATAACGTGACAAACTTCATCATAAAATAATTTATAAATCATATCCACTAGATAGCGACATGTCGATAAGCGTGATGCTCAATCAATATATAGTGATCTCATAATTCTTTGTTTCATATCCAATAAGGTGATGTGCCTAAGAATTTTAATTGGACAATTTTGACCACCCATATAACTTGGAATGAACGTCATCAACACTTTGTTTGCCTCCATAGAATAAGATCAACTCTCTACTCATTCTTAACAAGATGAGTTGAGGTGAATTAAATATTTAAAATATAATCAACCACATTAAGATTATGTAAATTTAAAAATAACTTGCACAAACAAATATTTTTATGATTATATTCATTTTGTATTTTATCTATAAGACTTAAGCTAATCATCCACTAAGTAATAGGCCAAATGCTCCTCTTGTGGAATTTTTTTGAATGCAATAGGCCAAATGCATTTTCGTCACTTCAACCATCCAACTTGAATCCTACTATTATCATCCCAAACTATTTCACAATCATTTTGAACAATAGACCCGACATATCTTAAATGTTCACACTTTTAATGACGTGATCTCACAAAATTATAATTCAAATCTCTAAACCACAACCCCTGCCTAAACTAAAACCCTAAAGGGAAGAAGGCTTTGTGCTTGCTTGCAGTTTGAAGGAGGAGGATTTATTCATCTTGAAGGAGATGTTGAGAAAGATAGAAATGTTGAAACCAGGAGAATAACCCACCTGATGGCGGTGTTCCTCTTCGGCTGTGGCAAAGAAAGCATCGGAAGAATGAAAATTAGTGGATGTGTGCTTAATTGGAAGAAGGATATGCTTGCTATTTTAGGAAATGGATCGAGATGGGGAAGGGAGATTTCGGCCAAGTGAGGATGAGGGAAAGAGCAACAGGAAGAGGAAGGAGAAGGAAGAGGAAGGAGGGGGAGAACCTTAACCTTTGCTTGTGTGCTGCTTGGACAAGAGAGGGAAAAATGAGAGCCCTTTTCAGTTGAGGGAAGAAATAGAGATGAGAGGGGGGAACGGTTGGTGCAGTTGAAGGAGGAGAGCCGAGCGGGAATAGGTGAGGAGGAGGGATCGTGCTTGGAGCGTGCGGTTGAAGGGAGATAATAGTTCGTGCATTTGTCTAGGAGGATTGATTGAGAATCACACGAAATGGTAGTTCGTGCCTGCGCGGCTCAAGTCGGACTAGTAGAGGGAAAGGTCGTGTGGTTGAAGAAGGGACTTGCGGCACTCCTAGGGCTGTGAATGGGATATAATCTTAGGATTATATATTAATATTAATTTATATCTTTTTTTTAAATCAATCCTTAATTTGAATTTTATGATGGCATCATTATATAGTTAATATGTATGTTGATTTAAGATTGTTTCAATATTTGAATGCCGTAGTCCTTTTCATGATAAGTCTTGGTTCAAGTCGGCGTCAAATTGGATCAATTTTGGCTCAAAATTAAGCGTCGCCACTTCAGATCGCTCGACATTTGTGTAGACTCATCCGAATTAGGTGTCAATAATCTCATTTAATAGATTTCGATGTTTCAAAGCTAATGGCATAATTCATTTTATGAATGAAGGTCATTTAAACATCGTTCTTTTCAACTCCGTTATGTGCATCGACATATTGACAACTCAATCGCTTGATCATTAGATTGTGCAATATTTATATTCCAATCAATTTCGACATTCTGAATTCAATGACTGTTCATCGATCGGAGATCATTTAGGCATCATCGCAGCCTCTCGACTCCGATATACGCGTTCGCACATTGATAGCTCGATCACTTGATCGGTTGATCGTTAGATTGCACAATATTTATATTTTGACCAATTTTGACGTTCTAAATGCAATGGCAGTCCATTCGTGGTCGGTGTGATTTTGGTGATAACAAGTGTATTTGAGCTCCGATTTGTGAGCTATTACATTAAAGGTCCGTCGATTTTAGATTTTGAGCTTAACTCGATTGATGTATCACATGGAGGTAAATAATATTCTTAATCTTTATTATTTGAAGATTGATTTAGTGAATTAAAAAAGAATAGAAGGTGGAAAAGTATGAAGAACTCTTCTTCTACGAGAATATCTTAGACATGAAAAATTGAAAATTAAAAACAAATAAATAAATTATTTGATGTTATTAGAAGGACGAACAACACTTCTCCAAAATAATGATCTATATAAGAAAACATGCTTAAGTGAGACAAAATAAATTATGTCCTCTAAAAGATAAATGTATTGCTTCTAAGTTTTTGTATTACTAGTCTTAAAGAGTAAAATTATTTAGGGCCTTATGCCCTAATATATGTACATTGTCTTAACTAAATTATCACATTTGAATATATTTAATTGGTATGCATATTAAAAGTAATACAACTATCTTTTTCATGGGAGGCCCATTATCAAATTTATTGACAAAGTTAACAAGTTGAATAAACTTTCTTAAGTAAATATAGGTCTAGCTTGCTAATGAGTTACAAAATTTTGACTTGGGTTGAGCATCAAGATTTGAAGACCCTGAAAACTAATTTTTGGCCAAGAATTTGATTGATTTATACATTAATGTTTTACATAAGCAAAGTACATATGCAATTCTATATGATTGGTTTTTACGATTGAGCTTTTGCACATTAAATATACAAGTATTTGATGTGTAGTTCTAGTGTTAAAATGAAAATAACTTTCAAATAAAACTAGAAAGCACAACCTTCTATATTAATTCAAATTTAATAAAGGTAGGTGAAAACTAGGGAATAAGGAACCTTAAATTAAGAATAATCATTCAAGTATAAAGTTAGACTTAGGGATGCCCCATTTATCTATTCTAAGCATCCCTCTAAGAAGGTAGGGACTTCATGCTAGAAAAGAATCTGGTCAAGTAAAACTCTTATCTTAACTAGTTCAACACAACCAAAAAGCTCTTTAAAGGTATATATGTGAATTCTTAAAATTTAAAATTCACAACTCACTTATAATTTCTCTAAGAGTGTAAAACCTTAAATTTTGTTACTTAAATTACACATAAAGCATCTATTAATTTCAATTCAAATGTTATAAAACCTCTACTAGCACAAACATTAAGAGTAAATTTAAGAACCTAAATATCAGTAGCGAAAACACATTAAAAGCGAAGAGGGATATTATGTGAAAGTAATATCGTGCAAAACACATTAAAAGCCACGAGGGATATTATGTGAAAGTATAAAAATCACTATATATACCACTCCCATTAAAGCCATCCTTTAGAGCTTCCATCAACATTGATTTTAATCCATGGAAAGCAACTTTGCTCCATATTATGTGATAGCAAATTTTTATTCCTTTCTACAAAGACATTTTGAATTGAAAGTGAGCCCATCTCCAATAGTTAATCTAAAGGAGTAAATAAAAAAACCCTCGATATATAACACCATTAGTTTTTTTATAATAACTTTTACAATCTGTGGCCTTATACAAACCCTAAAACCCTAAAAAGGATCACACTTTGCTAGGGTTTATGTGCACCCACGCTGAGTTGGCTAGCGAACGCCCACTATACAAAGAGATAAGCTTGAAGACATAAATATATAGCACCATTGGTTTTTTTTTTCTGAGTACTTCTTACTCTATATGAGCTATGTCTTTGATTCAATTATCCATAGTAACAAATAGAGAGAGAGAGAGAGAGAGAGAGAGAAGAACTTATGAAACACTCAAGCATGCCTCAAATATTTTTTGACCTGGAATTTTGAAATCAAGTTTGGACATATTTTTGTTACACTTCTCCTTTAAATAAGGGTATGATATAGATAAGTTTTGCACACTTTTTTTGTGATAAAAAATTAAGTGTTAAAATATTAATTTACTATATGTGGAAATTAATCATAGGGGCGTTGACAATAACTTCCAAGATCCTTATCAACTAAGCATTTGCTTTACCCTTCTTTGGGAGAAAAGCATTTACATCAACCCTAAGTAAGTACATCAGATCTATATGTTGTATTGTCAATCTTAATTTACTTTTTTATGTTTCAAAATACCCACTTTGAGCTACTTATTTTACTAGTCTTTATACATTAATTGCACTATTTGTTATCTCTACTTCAATTGTTGCATGTGTAAATTATCATCTATTTTTTATTTTTGCTTCATTTTCATTTTATTATTCTTACATTCGAATTACATCTATCATTCTTTATATATGTATATCTTTTACTTTTTTTTTTTATTATTAAATTCTAATTTTTATAAGATATTGTAGTCCTATGAGAAGATTATGAACAATTAAACTAAAACTTTCTTTTCATTTCTTATCATATGACACTAATGATTGCTTTTCATTTTGAATTTTCAAGTTTAATCTTACCTTTTATATTTTAATTAATTTCTTTCTCTTTTTTTCCATCATTTGTTTGCTCTCCGATATCTTCTTAGAGTCTCTTCCATTTTGCTTAATATGTATTTAATGATAATTCCCACAATGTAGCCATCCCTTTCAAAATTCCGATTTCATCGTGGAAGAAAGAATGCTTTATGGTTTGAAATTAATTGAACTCTTACATGCCTTGAAGTATAACTCTTCTCCCATCAAAGCATTAATTGTTCATTTGATGATTATTAAAGCATTTATATATTCTAGCTAAGCATACCATTTTTTATATATTCCAACTTCTAATTAAAATTTTCCCATTATTTAGATAGCATCTTGTTATGTAAGAGTCTACCTATTTGATAAGGCCATCTTATTCTCATTGTGTTCTTTATTTAACAACCATCAGCATAAGGATTCTTCTATTGATGTTGTCTCTAAGATTTTGATTACAAGAGTTTTAATGAAAATTAATACTTAAAATCACTTGGATATTATTTGGATTGGATTTCATGCTAAAGATTATTAGTTAAAGGTGATATTTGAGTGAAAGCTGAGATTTTATTCTCATTACTTTTTTTCTTTGGCATGAGATCCATTTTTGTAAAAATGTGCCAAGGAAAGCACTTAACATCAATAACAAATTATTATTGATCCTAAGGAAGTCCAATATTCAAAATGGCTCGATTTCTCTCCTTAGTCATCAAAAAGCTTTTCAATTTCAAAATACATATCTATTAAGAGCTATTATTTAAGAGTCTGCCTATTATTAAAACTCCTATTAAACTTGTAGTAACCATATCCAAATATTTTTCGTTGATCTTACCATGTTTTCCATAGAAACACATGCTAGGTATACATATATTCAAGATTATTCAAAACATATTTTACAATTTCAATGAGGCCTAAATTCATAGCAATATTAATTATGCATAACTTACATGAATTATAGGGAGCTAAGCAAGGGTTGTGTTCCACCCATGAAATACTTTACTTTGAAGAGGGAGCAAAAATCCATTCTGACCAAAACTACTATCAATAATTTCAAATTACAATGGCACTAGAAGATTTTCTTAAAATTTATTATGTTAAGATTGATATAGTGTATTAAAAAAGAATAGAATTTGGGAAATCATGAAAAGCTCTTCTTCTATGAGAATATTTTAATCTTCAATAATGAAAAAATAAACAATATGAATTATACAATATTTTTAGAAGAATAATTAGCCCTTCTCAAAAATAATGAAATAAGAAGACTTGCTTCTAATAGTGAGGTAAGATAAACTATATGCTCTAAAATCAAATGTAAAGCTTCCAAATGTTTGTATTAGTATTCTTAAAAAAGTAAATTTAATTTTGGGATCCCTTATTTCTTATCTAAATTGTCACATATGAATATATTTAATTTACATATTAAAACTAATAAAAGATTTCAATATATTTTTTTCACGATGAACTCATTATTTCATTTGTTGACAATGTTAACAAGTTGACTTAACTTTTTATAAGAAAATACAAGTCTATTATTTTGGTATCTAGACCTAACTTGAATGCCAATTTTTTGGTCTTGTATAAATCAGTAGGTACTTGATTATATGTAGTATTAATCTCTTTTAACAATCAAACAAATTGTTTAGGTATTCTTGAGGCTTATAAAATATTATTTCAGTATTGAGTATTTATACTGTAATAAATAGCTTAGAGTGATTAGTGCAACATTGCTATATTGATTGTTCAGTTTCATGTGATAAATTTTAAAGTTATTGAGCCCCAATCTTGGGAGAATCTTTTGTGATTTCTCTAAAAGAACTTCAAATATTATTTTCATCCCTTTTTGTTTGGTTTTCATTTGCTGGCACATAACTAGCTGAGTTAATAGTTAGCTCGTTGTCTCCATGTAATGTTTGAAATCAATAATCATGCGAAAGTTCTCTTAGGTATAATTCTATCCTGACTTCATCTAGTGATAAATTTATATAGTTTTTGTGTTTGAAATAAAACGTCCACACTTTATTTCTAAAATAAAATCACCCTACTGACATGCGATGGAAATATAAAAATTAAATATAATAACTTCAATGGGTTTAACTTGAAGTTAACCCATGCACAATATGCTTATTATATAAGTCAAAATATTAAATTTGAATTTGACTAGATCCAGACCGAGCGAGTCTAATCCATTTATTATATATTTCATGCAACTTTTTGAATCGTTATGGCCTAATTAACCTGAACTTGAATAGTAGTTGGGCCAATTTTAGGTTATTTAGGCCAACTAAAATTTAACCCAAATAATGAACAAGTCTGAAACTCGAACTAAACACTTTAGAAATTATAAATATTTTTTCAGAATTATATATCAGAATATGTTTGTTTGCTTGAAAGAAGAACAAATTTCAAATTATTTTTAAATTAACTTTTGCACATATATCTACCATTTTATATTGCAACACAAATTCTTTATATCATTAAGACCTCATCTTCTTCTATGAGAGTATCGTAATCTTCAAATAATGAAAATTTTTAAAAAAATATTGATATGACACTGAAAATTCTACTAGTCGAAGCACGAATCTTGAAGTCAAAAGTAAGTTGATACTCAGTTGAAACTAGTCGAGATCAAGCACTTAAAATATCATTGGAAACTTTGGGATATCAGTTAAATCCATAATTAGCTTTTAAACATGGAGTGTTTATAGTCAAATCGAGCATCTTGATGAGCCGAATCTAACAAGCCCAAGATCTCATAATTCTGACTTTATTTGAGCATTCAAATACTTAAAATATAGCAAATGATCAATGGAATCATTGATATGAAGTGGAGTGGTTCGATTTTGCTATTTATGAGACAATCTATAAATAGCCACTCATTCCTCATATGAAGAGAGAGGAGAGAGAGCTTAAAAATCCTAAACACATCAAACCACCACTTCGTTGTCAAGCATTGCCATACCAGATCCTCGCCGTCAATCTCCATCGGCCTTCATCATGACAATATTTAAGATCGTTCTCATAATCAATCCGTCTAAACAACGATTATATGGATGTTGTTATCGATTTTGGGATTATTGTCATTCTCATATATAATATAATATCGGAAAACTTGTACTCCAAAATTAACATATAGTGAAAGCTTTTTTTGGCTAGGTGTATTTTCCCTCTTTTGGGGTTTTTCATGCTAAAATTTCTAATTTTCTTGTTCACTCTTTAAATAATTGTGTGTTGGATTTCACACAAAAAAACATAAACTTTCACTCTACCGCAACTGGTTTTCTAGCAAGCAACAAATATATAAATTATTCAATATTTTTAGAAGAATAATTAGCCCTTCTCCAAAATAATGAAATAAGAAGACATGCTCATAGTGAGGTAAGATAAACTATATGTCTAAAAATTTAAATGTAAAGCTTCCAAAATTTTGTATTACTATTCTTAAAAAGTAAATTTATTTTGGAATCCCTTATTTCTTATCTAAATTGTCACATTTGAATATATTTAATTGATATATTAGAAGTAATGCAAGATTTCTATTTTTTCACGAGGACTCATTATCAAATTTGTTGTCAAAGTTAACAAGTTGACTTAACATTTTATAAGAAAATACAAGTCAATTATTTGTGTCTAGACCTAAATGCCAATTTTTATGTCTTGTATAAGTCAGTGGGTACATGATTATATGTTATATTAATCTCTTTTAATAATCAAATAAATTGTTAAGATATTCTTGAGGCTTATAAAAAATTATTTCAGTATTAAGTATTTATAATATAATAAATAGCTTAGAGTGATTATTGTAACATTGCTATATTGATTGTTCAGTTTCATGTGATAAATTATAAATTTATTGAGCGTCACCCTTGGGAGACTCTTTAAAGATTTCTCTAAAATAACTTCAAATATCATTTTCATACCTTTTTGTTTTGTTTTCATTTGCTAGCACATAATTAGTTGAGTAAATAGTCAGCTCGTTGTCTCCACGTAATGCTCGTTGTCTCCACATAATTAGTTGAGTTAATAGAACGACATTTTAAGCCATCATATGCATCCTTTTATGCATTATTTGATGATAACAAAGCTGAAGAAAATAGCATTCAATTAATTCAAACAATTAGATGTTGGAGTCAACTAAACAAAAACTTGTTTGAGCTTAAGCATTAAGGTAATTTAATTTCTTTCACCATATTCTACATACTAGAAATTTAAATTCATTTTATATTACTTTTCTTTTAAAGGAGGACATGTGCACTTTATTTTTAAAAAAATTTAATTGTCAAAATTCAAATTTAATAAATGTGAGACTTAATCACAGGACCTTGACAACAACTTTCAAGGCCTTTACCAACTAAACTAGCTGACACCATTAACTCTTCTTCATGAGAGAAGTATTCTACATTAACACGAGTAAGTGCATCATTTTTTTATACATTGCAAATCTTAATTTACCTTATTATTATTTTTTTTCTGAATTTTCACTTTGAGCTACTAGTTTTTATTAGTAGTCTCAACACAATAATTTTACTCGATCTCTAACTTTTGCTCCAATCGTTATATGTACAAACTATGCTCATTAAGGTCCGTTTATGGGCTAGGGCTATTTTTCATTTTGTTATTCTTGCTTTTGAATCACATCCATCATATTATATATATATATATATATATATATATATATATATATATATATATATATATATATATATATATAGACACAAACATTATAAGATACGATTGTATTTTAGTTATGTTCATGTGTTGTATTCAATTATTTTAGTAGTGGCATGGTATTATTCTATCAAATTCTTTATTTAAAAATGTGAAATTTAATCATATGACTTACAAGATCTCTATCAACTAAAGCAGCTGAACACCACTTACTCTTCTTCATGGAAAAGGTAATTTACACTAGCCCAACAAAGTGCATCAATTTTTAGATATTTTATTGTAAATCTTAATTTACCTTAGTCTCAACACATTAATTTGACTAGATCTGACCTCTCTGCACCCATTGCTATATATATATATATATATATATATATATATATATATATATATATATATATATATATATATATATATATATATATATATATATATATATTTTTAATTTATTAATTTTCTTATAATTTTCTCTCCCATGTCTTTTCCTCTAATGATGCTTTAATGCGGCCCACCCTTTCAAAAGTTGAGACTCTGAATGATGGAATAAGGCTTGGAAATAGTTGAACTTGTTGTTAAGAAATGATATTTTATATAAGTTATGGTATTCAATTGGGAGAGTTGTAGTATTCAAAAAAAAGTTCCAGAATCAAGATTTCAGTTACCACCTTTTGGTGAATCTAGGGCTTCCACACAAAGAGGATGATGAGTTCACCTGTGATTCTAATGAGCAAACAATTCTACTTAAAGATTTATTATTATATTATTTTAAAGTCTTAAGGGAGGACATATTTGTGAAGGAATGTAATTATTTACTATTCCACAAATCCTTACCTATGTCAACTTGGAAAAATGATGCTGAGTGGCCTATAAATATATTACTTTGAATAATGCATATGATACATAGCTTCTTAGTCTCTATCTACATTTTTATATTTACTATTTCCCCTATCATGTTACACACACACACACACACACACACACACACACACAGATATATATATAAGATTGTGAGATCCCTAACAAAAGTCTCTAGCTATTATAATAAGATCAACCATGTAATAGATGGATGGTGTAACAAAACATAATTAATTAAAATTCATTTATGCCTATTACAATATCTTAATTTTCTTAGTGATGTCATAAGAATTCTTTATCTTTGTGCTATGATTAAGGAAGTCAAAAACCAAAAATCACTCCTAAACTAACGTCTATTTCATTACACATTCTTTTGATGTGGACTTAATAATGAATATTTTATTTAATTGCTTCCCTTTTTAACTCAACACTTTCATCAAAATATCATGTTCTATGCTCAATTTCTTTTTACTCATTTTTTAATTTTTTTTTTTTGTGTTCATTATATAAGTTTCATTTGTATTCCTATAAAAGAACTTGCCTCAAGCCCTTATATGCCATGGAGTAGAACTCTTCCTCACCAAACTATTACTAGTTTATTTAATGATCATTGAATCATTTTATTTTTTAGTACATAATATTCGCTAAAGAGAATAGAATATGTGCCAAGGAATGCATAATATTATTAATATTAATATTATTATTACTTCTTGCTTCAGAAAAATATAGGAAATGTGCAAAAGAAGCACCTAACATAATTAATAAATTATTATTAATCCTAAAGAATTATATTCACATCAAATAGAAACATTACAATAAATCCAAATCAATATTGAGACTTCTCTGCTCCTTTTTCCATTGATTGCTAATTTGTCTCCTAGTATCATAAATGTAAAGCCCAATATTCAAAATGACTCAATGCCTCTACTTAGTCTTCCAAAATTCCTCTACTTAAAATTGTCTAGAATATAGAATCAATTTTCAAGAATCATCATCATCATTATTATTAGCAATTTCCCACAAAATTTCAAGTGTTTTTTTTGCTCATTTTAGGAATATTTATTTTTCAAATAATAAGATATAATTCATTTGATATGTATTAGTTATTCCTTCAAATTTTGGTGATCCTATAAAATCATAATAATGAGCTATTTCTCTTCAGCAGAGCCCCAAACTTATAGAAGACAATAACAATATAGAATGAATGTTTAAAGAATCACCATCATTATGTTATAAGTGTCCTTCAAAAAAGGCCTATGAAAAATAAAACTAATGTAATTGAATACGTATGGGCTTGGTATCAAATGTTTTCTTTGGTGATATTATGAAGAAGCACTTGATGTAGACTTATAAGCTTTACTACTCTACCCTCTTTTTAAACTAGATGAACTAATATATGATTTATTTTATAATCGAAATAGAACTTTAAGACCAATGTTGATTTCTAGAATTTGATGTTGAGGCTAAAAGTTGACTATTACGAAAAAGAAAAAGTCGTTAAAAACTACCATCAAGAAATTCAGATTACAACGGTACTAGAAGATATTCTTAATCTTTACATTTGTTGACCTCATTTTTGTAAGAGGTCATTTTAGCAATGAGAAGATCTCAAGTTCAAATAGGATTTCTAATTCAATGTCCAAGTCATTGTGCTTAGTAACTTAGGAAATGCATTTTGAACTAAATCCAATCTACTTGGTTTGATAAAAAATCAAGTCAAATATCCAGCATAAATTAAATCAAGTAAATCAATGAAAATTAAATGGAAGTTCAAAGTCAAATCTAAAGTCAACTCTAGTCAACCTAGTATTGACTTAAATGGGCCCACCTAGTCAAAAAGTCAACCCACTAAAATTTGACCAAAATAAATCATCAAAAATATTTTTTAAAAAATCAAATAAAAATGTTTGATCACAATGATAAAGAAATTTGAGTCCATTGAGGCCTAGATTAGGTAAGATAAATTCTAAATCAAAATGACCTAAAATTACTTTGAACTCAAACTTAAGGAAAATTCAAATTACTTTCAACCAATGCAATACATTCAATTAAAAAAATGAAATGGGAAATGCACCACCATTAAATCAATTAACAAATCAGCAAATTAAAAAAATAAAATAAAAGAAATGAAGAAAAGAGGGAAGAAGGGAAATTGAATTTCCCTCTTCCCACAACTTAAACTCCATCCCTTAACAAAGGTGGCTGCCTTCAAGTGAAGGCAATGAAGGAAATTAGCAATCAAGAAAGAAAACACAACCAAGGAGGAGAGAAAGAAAGAGGGAAAAGAGAAAAAGAGGAAGATAGAATTCTCGGCCATATGGAAAAACAAGAAGGGAGACTTCCCCATGGAGGATTGAGCACAAACACACCTTCACACATTAAAACAAAAGCTAAATGAAAGCTCCCCCTCCCCCCAAGTGTCCTTAACTACTACAAACCATCAAAGCCAAAAAATCACTCAAGGGTTGGTCTAAGCAATGTAAGGAATTAATCTAATTCCTTTGGCAAGAAAGCTAGGTTCAAGCATTTGAAGCATGATCAATTGTAAATCCAATCGTCTGACGAATCGAGGTATGTCATTATTGACCTCAAGCTTTTCCTTAAAGAGTTTGATTTTGATCATTTTCATAGGAAACGTGGTCTTCAAGCTGATCCAACCATATAGAATCATAGGATTTCTTTCCACAATCGTGTAACACTTAAAATCATGATTTCATTACCTATATCAAAAAATATTAGCAAAATACTATCAATGGTCCTCGGTTCCTGCAAGAATTGAAGGAGACAATCTCTGCACAATCTAATCCATGTCCTTGGATTGGATGGCTGATCTTATCTATCAATTTCACCTAAAATCATATCAACTGATAGTGTAGTTTATCTTGCATTTGAACTATGTTGTCACTAATGAATACACATCAAGGAAACGTAGTATGCACTGATCTATGGGACACTTAAAAACCATTAAATAATGGTTTAATTAATTTAAAAAATGTTGAAAGCTTCTAAAAACCATTTAAAATCAAATATAGATCAAACAATTACAAATAAAAGCTCTATGGATTAAAGGAAATCCATTGAAATTAAAATCCCCAATTTTTATTGGGTAATTCTCTCTTAATTTGAGTTTAATTAAAAAATATTAAACCCTAATTACTCTCAAATTAATAATCAATTAATAAAATCTCCTATGATATGTTGTGTTGTGCTTCACATGTCTGTGTGGTGTATTGCTTTAGATTGGATGCATAGGCTTCTTTTTCGTTAGACTATATGTAAGGACGTTCTTTTTAGATTTGACACTATTTTTTGTAGAGGACTGTGTTAAAGGGATCACTGTAATAAATAAATCATAAAATTTTTGTTTACTTGCAGGTGTTAAAAATCCCTTAACGTAGTTCATAGAAGCAACTAATGCTAACCCCGTATGTTTGTGAATTATAAACTGCTTTGTGTGTTGTGTGTATTTCCTAACATCTATTTTATAGGGCTTAGGATTTCTTTTTTGAATTTTAAATATAAATTTGAGCTTAGAATTAGGTTAGGATCTATGGGGTCTAGGATTAGCAAGAGCTGACCCAACCAGGAGATGATGCGGTTGTCTCCTATGGAGCTCGATGGATGTCCCTAAAGAAGGATACTTTCTTGGAAAGAAGACCCATAGATCTAAACTTGTAGTTCTAGGTCAATAAGAACACCGCCCATTTTTCTTTTTTCTGGGGTGTACAACAGTACCTAGCTCCATTGGCCTTTTCCTTATATAATTTAATTCAATTTGATTTATTTTGGGTGCACAATAGAAACAACATGCTTTCTTAGGTTTCTTTCTGTGCTATATTTGTGCTATGATGAATGACTGGACGAGCTCATAGGATAAACTAAATTTTCTACCCAACTAAATCACTTGAAACATAAAAATAAATACAACTCATAATCTTCATATAAAAGCCTAGGCCATTAAAGCAAGATAAAATATGTAGCAACCCCTTAGCTAGATGTTTTAATATCATGCATAAATCATATTGTTTCACTCTTGATTAATGACGGACTTCCATGCTTGCCAGAGTACCTGGGCTTGACCTTTGAGAGCCTATGATGGAAGTATACCTTCTTGTATTCTGATTTGGCCCATAATCTTTTTCTAATTACATGCATTAGGCATAAATTGTATTCTTATGGCCTAAAATGAATATTGAGTCAAAATTATTAAAAAATAAAAAATATGCATTAGTTAGATGCATCTTCATACCCTACATGATCTTAGGGATTAGGAAGTCTAGGCTCATAGATTTCTTTTCTAAAAATTCAACAACCCAGCTTGTATTCATATTACTTATCCTCATGGTTTTAAAATGCTTTGGTGGTGTTAATGCCTTCTCCAGATTATAAGTCTAGAAGAGTCGGATAGGCTTCCCTCATGTGAGGAGAATGGCCAATGATTCCCAATGATAGATTAGGCATCTAACATGTGTCAAGAGCCTATAGATTAGGTTGAAGCATCCTTTAGGAATAAGTCTTCAACCCTAGAATTTTCTGCAGCCTTGTGCTACTAGAATCTAAGCCCTAAATTTATAAGAAAATGATAACTTCCAATCTAAAATTAAATCCCAAATTTGAAGCCCAATCATAGAATAGATGAAATATCTACTAGGCATCCTAGTATCAATAGATATTTCCTACTCTTTTCCATTTGACTCTTAAAAATAACTCTCTCCAATTTGGACATCTCCTAATTGAATTTTCAAAAATCATTCCTTTGAAAGATACCTTAGTAGTCTTTAGGAATAACCACTTGTTTCTTTAATTGAGAGTATTCTTAGGATGAGACCAGTCCTAAGATGTAATTAACTATAGAGGCTTGCCTTGATAGGGAACCATGATCCTTGGATAAAATAGACCCTGTTCTACTTTTCCATGTAGTTCAGGGGAAAATACTCTCGTGCACAAAAGACCCATTAGCCTTAGGAGTCTTTTATTGAAATGATTGAATCCATTATAGGAGATCATGCTTATCTTTCGAGATAATATGCTTATTCTTTAATGTCATATTTAGTCATCTAAATAATATTCCTAAACTCGGTGGTGTCTTTATTTTTTCTCTATTCTAGAGTAAACACCAACATATTTATTTTGAGATTGATATAGGCAATTAAAAAAAGAATAGAAGGTGGAAAAGTATGAGAGACATTTCTATCAAAATATCTTAGACAAAAAAAAGAAAATTTAAAAAAATAAATTGTTTGAAGTTATTAGAAGAACAAACAACACTTCACCAAAATAATGATTTATATAAGAAAACATGCTTCTAGTAGTGAGATAACATAAATTATGTGCTCTAAAAGATAAATGTATTGCTTCTAAGTATTTGTATTACTAGTCTTAAAGAGTAAAATTATTTAGGGTCACTTATGCTAGGGTTTATGTGCACCCACACCATTTCTGATGCCCACTATACAAAGAGATAAGCTTGAAGATATAGATACCATTGGTTTTTTTTTCTGAGTACTTCTTACTCTATATAAGCTCTGTCTTCAGCCTTCAATTATCCATAGTAACATATAGAGTGAGAGAGAGAGAGAGAGAGAGAGAGAGAGAGAGATGTGGTCTTAAGAAGAGAATATGAAGAGCTCCTCTTGAGTTTGGGTGTGATAATTTTGTTTTGTGCATGTTTTAGGGAAAGTGGTCAATTGAGAGTTGATTACTATGCGAGTAGTTGCCCTAATTTGTCTAAAGTGGTGTGGAAAGAGGTGTTTAAAGCTCTTCAGAATGAGATGAGAATGGGAGGTCCGTTCTTCGGCTCCACACCACCGATGTGATCATTTTATCAGGTAATTTTGTGAGTAGTTAATATTTTCTTGATAATTAACTTGAGTTTGTGGTATTTCATGCAAGAAATTAATTATAAGAGAGTCAATTTTAGAAAGTTTAAAGTTGGATTAAATATATTAATAATTAACTTTTTTCAATTCAAAAAAATTTAAATTTATGAGTAAAAGTCAATTACGTGGTATTTTTATATGATTATATATTTCAAAAATTCGATCCGTATGTTAGAAACCCCATGAGTTCTTAGAGGCATACTTGAGTGTTTTGTAAGTCAATTTCTTGGTCTCTCTCTCTCTCTCTCTCTCTCTCTCTCTCTCTCTTATATATATATATATATATATATATATATATATATATATATATATATATATATATATATATATATATATATATATATATTCTTTATAAAGATTCTTCATCCTATCAAATTTTTTATCAAACAACTCTTCTAGCCAAGAATTTCAAATAAAGATAATAATTTAGTATATTTGATAAATAGGAATAATTGATCTCATAATAAAACTCTGGAAACTTGGATATTTTTTAATTTCTATAGACTTAAACGGTCCGTCATAAAAAACATAATAATCCTAATAGTATAAATTACTATGCATTATTCATAATAAAGAAAATTAATATTACGTTGGAATTTTAAAGCCAAATCTTGTTAAAAAAATTAGATCTAATTATTTTTATTTATAAAATAAATTATTATTCATTTAAAAATATCAATTTATTTATTATAGGCATAATTACATTAGTTTATTCATTTATATAATATGATTGTATTTATCGATATTGGGAATTGAAAGAATGGAGGAGCTAAAGTAGTTTATTCATTCAACTACTGATAGTAATCTTATTTCTCTTCTAGCTTTGCACATATATCTACTATTTTATATTGCAACACAAATACTTTGTGTCACTAATTCTCCAAATTCTTTGGTATATTTGTAGTGGTTTGGTGCTTTTAACAAACAAATTCATCATCTTCTCACATTTAAGTGAATGCAAAATATTGTATAAATCAGTTTAAATTCTCATAAAATCATAGAGAGAGTGTTAGAATAAAATGTTGATTTTAGTATCAACAAAAAAAGTGTGCATCTTTGGACATATGTGTGAACCTTAAATATCTTTTGAATGAAATTCATGCAATTAGTATGAATGTAATAGCCAAATAATTAAATAGATGCAATTATTTTGCAATTGTTATAAATAGAACTACAATTTAAGCCATCATATGCATCCTATTAAGCGTTTATGATGATAATAAAGCTGAAGAAAATAGCTTGCAATTAATTCAAGCGATTAGATATTGGAGGTGACTAAATAAAGTCATGTTTAAGAGCATAAGCATTAAGGTAATTTAATTTGTTTCACCATATTCATCAAACTCCAAAGCTCTAGCTCATTTTATTTTAATTTTTTGCATAGGCATATTTTATTTAGTTTTATTCAAATAGAAGCACTTAGTTTTATCAAATAAAAAATGGTAAGCATTTAATGTAACTACAAGCAATGGCCAATGTATATTTTGTAGTAAGAATTGATTTAATTTATGCAATATAATTTTAATAACTTTTTTTTACATATATTTTTAACTAGTTGGAAATTTGCAAAGAAATGGTTGTATTTTAGTTGTGTTCATGTGTAGTATTTATTTATTTCAGTAGTGGCATTATACTCCATATTTATGTTTATTCAAAATTTTTTTGAACTGAAATTTGGAAAGATGGATTGAAGTTTTGAAATCAAGTTTGGACATATTTTTGTTACACTTCTCCTTTAAATAAGGGTATGATATAGATAAGTTTTGCACTCTTTTTTGTGATAAAAACATTAAGTGTTAAAATATTAATTTAATATATGTGGAAATTAATCGTAGGACGTTGACAGTAACATCCAAGATCCTTATCAACTAAGCTAGCCAGCACCATTAGCTCTTCTTCGGGAGAAAAGCATTTAGATTAACCCTAAGTAAGTACATCAGCTCTATATGTTGTATTGTCAATCTTAATTTACTTTTTTATGTTTCTAAATAACCACTTTGAGCTACTTATTTAACTAGTCTTTATACATTAATTTCACTCTTTGGCATCTCTACTTCAATTGTTGCATGTGTAAATTATCATCTATGTTTTACTTTTGATTTCTTTTCATTTTCTTATTCTTACATTTGAATTACATCTATCATTCTTTATATATATATAATTTAATTTTTTTATTTATTACTAAATTCTAATTTTTATAAGATATTGTAGTCCTATGAAAAGATTAGGAACAATTAAACTAAAACTTTATTTTCATTTCTTATCATAAGACACTAATGATGGCTTTTCATTTTGAATTTTCAAGTTTAATCTTGCCTTTTATATTTTAATTAATATCTTTCTCTTTTTTTCCATCATTTATTTGCTCTCCCATAACTTCTTAGAGTCTCTTCCATTTTGCTTAGTATGTATTTAATGATAATTCCCATAGTGTGGCCATCCCTTTCAAAATTCGCGCTCTTCTCCTTTTGCTCACCGTGGAAGAAAGAATGTTTTCATGGTTTGAAATTAATTGAACTCTTGTATGCCTTGAAATATAACCCTTCTCCCATCAAAGCATTAATTGTTCATTTGATGATTATTAAAGCATTTATATATTTTAGCTAAGCATACCATAATTTTTATATATTCCAACTTATAATGAAAATTTTCCTATTATTTAGATAGCATCTTCTTATTTAAGAGTCTACCTATTTGATAAGGCCATCTTATTCTCATTGTGTTATTTATTTAACAACCATCGATAAGGATTCTTCTATTGATGTTGTCTCTAAGATTTTGATTGCAAGAGTTTTAATGAAAATTAATATCACTTAAAATCGCTTGGATATTATTTGGATTGGATTTCAAGCTAAAGATTATTAGCAAAAGGTGATATTTGAGTGAAAGCTAAGCTTTTTGCTCTCATTACTTTTTACTTGGGCATGAGATCCAATTTTGTAAAAAATGTGCCAAGGAATGCACTTAACATCAATAACAAATTATTTTTGATCCTAAAGAAGTCCAATATTCAAAATGACTTGATGTCACTCCTTAGTCATCAAAAAGCTTTTCAATTTCAAAATACATATCTATTTTTAAGGAATATCATTTTTTTTGCCTAATAATATTAAAATTGATGTTATTGTTGATAATCTCACTCTAGAAGTTGCTCTCACATCTCTTCAACAACTACCTTGGCCTCAATTATGATCATTCTTATGATGGAAGATATATTCTCCCACCTCCCACTTCTGCTTAGTAAATCCGAAATGCTATTTCTATCACACTTGTTACTTTAGTTGGTAGAGTATAAGAATGATTCAATTTCATGCATACCCAACCCTTCTTTATGTACAGTTTAATATAAGTCAATTATCCAAATTATTTTTGTCAACCATGCCTCATGAACAAAGGAAAACTTGTCAAATCAAATAAATTATATTTCCCTTATTATGTTTCATCGATGTGTTCATTATTGCACTTGAGTGCACAATTTTTTAATAAAGATATGTGATATTACTTTATGAGAAAACTTGTTATAGCATGCATACTTTACTAAGAAATAATGTTATCTTAATTTTAAAAAAATATAAAATCAATAAAACTTAAAATAAATCATTCATGGAATATTTTCCTAAAAACATTTTGGGATCCTTGTATTTGAAATCTTTATTTCATTAGATTTTAACTATTTAGTTATGCATTAAATATAATAAAATGTGATTTAACACTATAAATGGGGAAAATGTAACTTGTTTTAGAAATTATGAAAGAAAATATATTATTTTAACTCATGTTAAACTTGTAGTAACCATATCCAAATTTTTTTCATTGATCTTACCATGTTTTCCATAGAAGCACATGCTAGATTTACATATATCTAAGATTATTCAAAACATATTTTGCAGTTTCAATGAGGCCTAAATTCATAGCAATATTAATTATGCATAACTTACATGAATTATAGGGAGCTAAGCAAAGGTTGTGTTGCAACCATGAAATACTTTACTTTGAAGAGGGAGCAAAAATCCATTCAAACCTAAACTACTATCAATAATTTAAAATTACAATGGCACTAGAAGATATTCTTAAACTTTATTATCTGAAGATTGATATAGTGTATTAAAAAGAATAGAAGTTGGGAAAGCATGAAAAACTCTTCTTCTATGAGAATATCTTAATCTTCAAATAATGAAAAAATAAAAAAATATGAATTATACAATATTTTTAGAAGAATAATTAGCCCTTCTCCAAAATAATGAAATAAGAAGACATGCTTCTAATAGTGAGGTAAGATAAACTATATGCTCTAAAATCTAATGTAAAGCTTCCAAATGTTTGTATTACTATTCAAAAAAATAAGTTTATTTTGGGGTCCCTTATTTCTTATCTAAATTGTCACATGAATATATTTAATTTAAATATTACAAGTAATGCAAGATTTCTTTTTTTTTCAATGAACTCATTATCACATTTGTTGACAAAGTTAACAAGTTAACTTTTATAAGAAAATACAAGTCTATTATTTGGTATCTAGACCTAACTTGAATGCCAATTTTTTGGTCATGTATAATCAAGTAGGTACTTGATTATATGTCATATAATCTCTTTTAACAATCTAACAAATTATTTAGGTATTCTTGAGGCTTATAAAATATTACTTCAAGATAAGTATTTATACTATACAAATAGCTTAGAGTGATTAGTGTAACATTGCTATATTGATTGTTAGTTTCATGTGATAAATTATTAAGTTATTGAGCCTCACTCTTGGGAGACTCTTTAGAGATTTCTCTAAAAGAACTTCAAATATTATTTTCATACCTTTTTATTTGGTTTTCATTTGCGGGCACATAACTAGTTGAGTTAATAGTAACCTCGTTGTCTCCATGTAATGTTTAAAATCAATAATCATGCCAATGTTCTCTTGGGATTAATTCTATCCTGACTTCATCTAGTGATAAATTTATATAGTTTTTGTGTTTTAAATAAAACATCCACACTTTCTTTCTAAAATAAAAGCACCCTACTGACATGCAACGGAAATAGAAAAATTAACTATAATAACTTCAATGGGTTTAACCTGAAGTTAACCCATGCTCAATATGCTTATTATATAAGTCAAAATATTAAATTTGAATCTGACTAGATCCAGACCCAGCGAGTCTAATCCATTTATTATATATTTCAAGCAACTTTTTGAATCATTATGGCCTAATTAACCTGAACTTGAATTGTAGTTGGGCCAATTTTGGGTTATTTAGGCCAACTCAAATTTAACCCAAATAATGAACAAGTCTGAAACTCGAACTAAACACTTTAAAAATTAAATATATTTTTTCGGAATTTTATTTCAAAATATGTTTGTTTGCTTGAAAGAATAACAATTGTTTATTTTTAAACTAGCTTTTGCACATATATCACTAAGACCTCATCTTCTTCTATGACAGTATCGTAATCTTCAAATAATGAAAAAGTTAAAAAAAATATATATATATTATACAATATTTTAGAAGAATAATTAGCCCTTCTCCAAAATAATGAAATAAGAAGACATGCTTCTAATAGTGAGGTAAGATAAACTATATGCTCTAAAATTTAAATGTAAAGCTTCCAAAATTTTGTATTACTATTCTTAAAAAGTAAATTTATTTCACATTTGAATATATTTAATTGATATATTAGAAGTAATGCAAGATTTCTATTTTTTCATGAGGGACTCATTATCAAATTTGTTGTCAAAGTTAATAAGTTGACTTAACATTTTATAAGAAAATACAAGTCAATTATTTGTGTGTCTAGACCTAAATGCCAATTTTTAGGTCTTGTACAAGTTAGTGGGTACTTGATTATATGTCGTATTAATCTCTTTTAATAATCAAATAAATTGTTTAGATATTCTTGAGGTTTATAAAAAATTATTTCAGTATTAAGTATTTATAATATAATAAATAGTTTAGAGTGATTAATGTAACATTGCTATATTGATTGTTCAGTTTCATGTGATAAATTATAAATTTATTGAGCCCCACTCTTGGGAGACTCTTTAGAGATTTCTCTAAAATAACTTCAAATATCATTTTCATACCTTTTTGTTTTGTTTTCATTTGCTAGCACATAATTAATTGAGTTAATAGTCAGCTGTTTTCCACGTAATGTTGAAATCAATAATCTTGCCAAAATTCTCTTGGGTATAATTCTATCCTGACTCCATCTAGTGTTAAATTTATATAGTTTTTGTGTTTGAAATAAAACATCCACACTTTCTCTCTAAAATATAAGCACGCTACTAACATGCTATGAAAATAGAAAAATTAACTCTATTAACTTCAATGGGTTTGACCTGAAGTTGACCGAAGCACAATATGTTCTATTTAATTTGAATCTCACTAGATCCAAACCCAACGAGTCTAACTTGTTTATAATATATATCATGCAAATTTTTTTTTGAATAATTATGCCCTAATTAACCTAATATGATTCATTTAACTTAATAGTGTGAATCATGGGACAAATGTTTGAACCTTCAATATCTTTTAAATGAAATTCATGCAATGAGTATGCATGCTTGCATGGAATAGCGAAATAATTTAATAGATGCTATTATTTTGCAATTGCTATAAATAGAATGACATTTTAAGCTATCATATGCATCCTTTTAAGCATTTTTTTTATGATAACAAAGCTGAAGAAAATAGCTTGCAATTAATTCAAGCAATTAGATGTTGGAGTCAACTAAATAAAAACTTGTTTGAGCTTAAGCATTAAGGTTATTTAATTTGTTTCACCATATTCTACATACTACAAAGTTAAAATTCATTTTATATTAATTTTCTTATTTACATTTTTTTTTGATCATATATATATATATATATATATATATATATATATATATATATATATATATATATCTTTCATTTTAAAGGAGGACATGCGCACTTTATTATTTTTTTTAAATTTAAGTGTCAAAATTCAAATTTAATAAATGTGAGACCTAATCACAGGACCTTGACAACAACTTTCAAGGCCTTTACCAACTAAGCTAGCTAACACCCTTAACTCTTCTTCATGAGAGAAGTATTTTACATTAACACGAGTAAGTGCATCAATTTTTATACATTGCAAATCTTAATTTACCCTATTATTTTTTTTTCTGAATTTTCACTTTGAGCTACTAGTTTTTATTAGTAGTCTCAACACATTAATTTTACTCGATCTCTAACTTCTGCTCCAATCGTTATATGTACAAACTATGCTCATAAAGGTCCATTTATGGGCTAGGGCTATTTTTCATTTTGTTATTCTTGCTTTTGAATTACATCCATCATATTATATATATATATATATATATATATATATATATATATATATATATATATATATATATATATATATATATATATATATATATATATATAGACACAAACATTGTAAGATACGATTGTATTTTAGTTATGTTAATGTGTTGCAGTAAGAATTGATTGTATTTTAGTTATGTTCATGTGTTGTATTCAATTATTTCAGTAGTGGCATGATATTATTCTATCATGAATTCTTTATTTAAAAATATGAAATTTAATCATATGACTTACAAGATCTCTATCAACTAAAGCAGACACCACTTACTCTTCTTCATGGGAAAGGTAATTTACACTAGCCCAAGAAAGTGCATCGATTTTTAGATATTGTATTTCAAATCTTAATTTACCTTAGTCTCAACACATTAATTTGACTAGATCTCGACCTCTACCATTGTATATATATATATATATATATATATATATATATATATATATATATATATATATATATATATATATATATATATATATATATATATATATTATCTATTAAATTTATTAATTTCTTTTCTTTTCTTCTAATTTTTTGCTCTCCCATGTCTTTTCCTCTAATGATGCTTTCCACGGTGTGGCCCACCCTTTCAGAGTTTGTGACCCACCTTCTTGGTCGCCATGGAATAAGGCTTGGAAATAGTTGAACTTTGTTGTGTTCCTGCCTGATATTATGTATTATAAGTATAACAAAGACTGAGGCTGGGAGGAGGCATAAATTCATTTCTTTTCTTTTCTTCTAATTTTATGCTCTCCAATGTCTTTTCCTCTAATGATGCTTTCCACGGTGTGGCCAACCCTTTCAGAGTTTGTGACCCACCTTCTTGGTCGCCATGGAATAAGGCTTGGAAATAGTTGAACTTTGTTGTGTTCCTGCCTGATATTACGTATTATAAGTTTAACAAAGATTGAGGCCGGGAGGTGGCATAAATTCATGGTGGACTTCATCGAGGAGTTATATGAAGAATAGGGCAAAAGAGCACGAGCTTTTGTAAATATAATATTAAGCTGAAAATATTCAAAATTGTGAACAGTAAGTTGAGTTAGACCTGTAATCAAAAGTTCTCTTCCATTTCAAGATCTACTTACTACAACCTTTTAGTGAATTTTGGGCTTCCACACAAAGGACTTGATGAGTGCTCCTGTGATTCTAATGAGCAAACAATTCTACTTAAAGATTTATTATTATTGTAAAGTCTTAACCCAAGGCATATTTGTGAAGGAATGTAATTATTTACTATTCCACAAATCCTTATCTATATCAACTTGGAAAAATGAAGCTGAATGGCCTATAAATATATTACTGTGAGCAATACATATGATACATAGCTTTTTAGTCTCTATCTACATTTTTATATTTACTATCTCCCCATCATCATCAGTATATATATATATATATATATATCATATATATATATATATATATATATATATATATATATATATATATATATATATATATATATATATATATATATATATATCAACCATGTCTAGTTACAGATGGATGGTGTAACAAAACATAATTAATTAAAATTCATTTTTGCCTATTACAATATCTTAATTTTCTTAGTGATGTCATAAGAGTTCTTTATCTTTGCGCTATGATTAAGAAAGTCATAAACCAAAAATTACTCCTAATTTAACGTCTATTTCATTACACATTCTTTTGATGTGGACTTAATAATGAATATTTTATTTAATTGCTTTCCTTTTTAACTCAACACTTTCATCTGTAAAAGTAAGGCATGTTCTATGCTCAATTTCTTTATTGCTCATTATTTAATCTTCTTTTTTTTCTTTTGTGTTCATTATATAAGTTTCATTTGCATTCCCTATAGAAAGAACATTCCTCATGCCGTTATATGCCATGGAGTAGAACTCTTCCCCACCAAACTATTACTAGTTTATTTAATGATCATTGAATCATTTTTATTTTTTTAGTACATAATATTCTGGCTGAAGAGGAAAGAATATGTGCCAAGGAAGGCATAATATTATTAATATTATTATTATTATTATTACTTCTTGCTTCAGGAAAATATAGGAAATGTGCCAAAGAAAGCACCTAACATAATTAACAAATTATTATTAATCCTAAAGAATTATCTTCACATCATCTATAAACACTACAATAAATTCAAATCAATATTGAGACTTCTTTACCCCTTTTTCCATTGATTGCTAATTTGTCTCCTAGTATCATAAATGTAAAGCCGAACATTCAAAATGACTCAATGCCTCCACTTAGTCTTCAAAAAATTCTTCAACAATTATATGCGTATTTATTTTCATGGATAGACTCTCTTTTTCCATTGTCATCTCCAATAGTTTTGAAATAACTGCTATTATTAATAAAGCTTCTTTTATTGAAAATCTCACTCTAGAAGTTGTTCTTACATCTCTTCAACAAACTAACTTGCCATCACTTATGATCATTCATAGGATGGAAGATGTTCTCCTGCCTCCCTCATCTCCTTAGTAAATTCATGATGCTATTACCATTTCTCTTGTTACTTTGGCCAATAGAGTATAAAAAAGATTCAATTATAGGCATACCAAATCATCGTTATGACATTACTTTATGAAAAAAATTATTGTAACAACAACACTTCAAATAAAAAATAATGAGATACTAGTTTTAAATAAATATAAAGTCACTAAAACTAAAAAGAAGTCATTCATAAAAATATTTTCTTTATAAAACTTTTGAGATCATTTTGTATTGATATCTTAATCTCATTAGCTTCTAACTAATTACCAATTATGCATCAATTAAAAAATATGTGATTTAAGATTAACAAGAGGGGAAAATAAATTTGTTTTATAGGGATATTATTTGAAAGTATTGTGTTACCCAAAAAAATCACTATATATACCACTCCCATTAGAAAGCCTTGGCCAACCTTTAGAGCTTCCATCAACATTGATTTTAATCCATGGGGAAAGCGACTTAGCTCAACATATTATGTGATAACAAATTTTTTATACCTTTCTTCAAAGACATTTTGAATTGAAAGTGATCCCATCTCCAATAGTTAATCTTAATGACTAAATAAAAAAGTATGCTTCTTTATAATTCAAAATATCAATATAATTTTAACATATATATGTAGTACATGTGATATATATTAGATATAAAAAAATAAATGGATGACAACATTTTTTAAAATAAGTTTAATTACTCACACATTGCTAAGTTTTGTTTTTGCAAGATGTATAGATATCCAGTCAAGTTCAAAAATTACATCTGAATTATAGATGACATTAACCACTATGCTTTTACACACTTGAGAGAATTAAATGAGATTTCTATTGGTGCTAAGTTGCATGCGTAGTATAATGGAACCTAGCTAGCGAGTCTTCCGCAAAAGAACTATAATTAGTTATGCATTCCCATTACCGATAAGCTTGAGATTTCTTTAAGTGTGTGAGAAGTTTCATCATGCATGCGCACTTATGTAAGTGTTGTCATGGCCGCGCCAACTTTCGTGCACCAAAACTCAGCTCCCCTCGAATTCTAGAAAGAATTGTTTGGATTTTCTCATATAAATTTTATTAGAATGAGCATGATAAAAATTATTTCAAGATATTCTTATATGTATTTTTAAAACTATAGTAAAAATAGACATAATGCATAACATTAGTTTGGTTGGTTAGTAGATCAATTATAGTTACATCTAAAAAATCTGAAATTAAGAATTGATATTAATATGAGAGTGTGTGATTTATTCTTCCAACTTCTCTAAAAATACTAAAAAAGAGTATGAGTGGTAGTGGCATCTACTCATTCACTCATGTGGTTGAGCATAATAACATTCGAGGTACATTGTCATGAGATGTTGGAGAAGAAGACGAGGTTGACAATAGAAATTAAAAGTAGTTAGGTTTTAGTTATAATCAACTCATTTATTACTTCATAAAAGTTTCTTGTTTGTAATCATTGAATTATTTTCCACATATTTTTTTAATTTGGAGATTTATTTTATATATTTTTTAAGAGAAAGTGAGTTGAAGATGAGTTATACCATGTTATTTGATTATATTACGGATAAACACACACAAACACACACTCTCTCTCTATCCGATCTCCCTCATTATTCAGCTTGAAGTGGCTAAATGGAAACCATCCCAATAAAAAATTGATTGTTTTCTAAATGATCTTAGCACTTCAAGTCAAATAGAATCAGTCCTTATTTACTTTATTCCACCAAGCAAAGAATCCAACATGCAAGTGAGATTCATTGCAAGTTGCAACCTCACGAAGGTGAAAGACAAGCATTGAACTCATCTCCTACTCATTTTCTTATAATATATTTTACAATCAGTGCCTTATAGAAACCCTAAAACCTTAAAAGGATCACACTATGCTGGGGTTTATGTGCACCCACTGATTGGCTGCCACCCACACTAAGAGATAAACTTGAAGACAGATATAGCACCATTTATTTTTCGATTCTTACTCTATACGTTTCAGCCTTTAATTATCCATAGTAACATATAGAGTGAAAAGAGAGAGAGAGAGAGAGAGAGAGAGAGAGAGAGAGAGTGGTCACAGAGAGAATATGAAGAGCTCCTCTTTGAGTTTGGGTGTGGTAATTTTGCTTTTTGCATGTTTTAGGGCAAGAGGTCAATTGAGAGCGGATTACTATGCGAGTAGTTGCCCTAATTTATCTAAACTTGTGCGGAGAGAGGTGTTTAAAGCTCTTCAAAATGAGATGAGAATGGGAGGGTCCCTTCTTTGGCTCCACACCACCCATGTGGTCATTTATTAGGTAATTTTGTGAGTAGTTAATATTTGCTTGATAATTGACTTGAGTTTGTGGCGTTTCATGCAAGAAATTAATTATATATGAGTCAATTTAAGAAAGTTTAAAGTTGGATTAAATATATTTTTATGTAATTTTTTTTTCAATTCAAAAAAATTTAAATTTACGAGTAAAAATCAATTACGTGGTATTTTTTATATGAATATATATTTCAAAAATTCTCTCCGCATGTTAGAAACCCCATGAGTTATTAGAGGCATGCTTGAGTGTTTCGTAAGTCAATTTCTTGGTCTCTCTCTCTCTCTCTCTCTCTCTCTCTCTCTCTCTCTATATATATATATATATATATATATATATATATATATATATATATATATATATATATATATATATATATATATATATATATATATATATATATATATATATATATATATATTTATATAAAGATTCTACATCCTATCAAACTTTTTATCAAACAACTCTTCTAGGCAAGAATTTCAAATAAAGATAATAATTTAGTATATTTGATAAATAGGAATAATTGATCTCATATTAAAACTCTTGGAAACCTGGACGATATTATTAATTTCTATAAACTTAAATGGCCTGCCATAAAACATAATAATCCTAATAGTATAAATTATTACGCATGACTCTTCATAATAAAGAAAAATGATTTTATGTTGGAATTTTAAAGCCAAATCTTGCTATAAAATTAGATCTAATTATTTTTATTTATAAAATAAATTATTATTCATTTTAAAAATTCAATTTATTTATTATAGGCATAATTACATTAGTTTATTAATTTATATAATATGATTGTATTTATCGATATTGGGAATTGAAAGAATGGAGGAGCTAAAGTTGGAGAAGCCTGATACAATGGCAACAATCGCCTATGTTCAACTACTGATAGTAATCTTATTTCTCTTCTAGCTTTGTATATTGCAATACAAATACTTTGTCACTAATTCTTCAAATTCTTTGGTATATTTGTAGTGGTATGGTGCTTTTAACAAATAAATTCATCAACTTCTCACATTAAAGTTGATATGACATTGAAAATTCTATTAGTCAAAGCACGAATCTTGACGTTAAAAGAAAACTGATCCGAAGTTGAAACTGGTCGCAATAAAGAACTTAAAATTTCATTGAAAACTTTGATATTAGTTAAACCCCTAAAAAGCTCTCAAACATAGAGTGTTTATAGTCAAATCGAGCGTCTCGATGAGCCGGATCTAACAAGCCCAAGATCTCAAAATTCTGACTTCATTTGAGCATTCAAATATTTAAAATACATCAAATGATCAAAGGGATCATTTTGAGCCGTCCGATGAAGTGGAGATACGGGTTTAGTATAAGACGTTCCAATCTATAAATACTCTCATTCCTCATATGAGGGGAGTAAGCAAGAGAGAGAGAGGAGAGAGCTCTAAAGTTTTAAGATCTTCCAAGCACAATCATGCCACCACTTGATTGCCAACCAATCGGCCATCGCCGATCCTTGCGTAATCTCCGTTCTTAGACCATGCCACCGCCTCATCGTCGTTCATCGTCGTTAACCATCATCATCGGTCATCATCGCCGACCACCGAATACTATTGTACCAGATCTCGACGGCCATCTTCGCGACCATCCCGATGACCTTCATCAATAATTTCACCATTACTATATATCATTGTTGATTTTGGGATTCCCATTGTACTCTTTATACAATTATGTAATCTTATCGAAAACTTGTACTCCAAAATAAATATATAATGGAAACTTTTCTCTAGTTGAATTTTTCCCTCTTTCGAGATTTTCCATAAAATTTGAATTTTTTTTTGTTCACTTTAAATGTATGTATGGATTTCACAACAAGGCTAAGCATAAACTTTTACTCTAATGGTTTTCTAGCAAACAAAGTGAATACAAAATATTTTATAAATCGTTTAAATTCTCATAAAATCATAGACAAGAGCTTAATAAAATGTTGATTTTAGTATCAACAAAAAAAGTGTGCATCTTTGGACATATGTGTGAACCTTAAATATCTTTTGAATGAAATCCAAGCAATTAGTATGAATGTAATAGCAAATAATTAAATAGATGCAATTATTTTGCAATTGTTATAAATAGTACTATTTAAGCAATCATATGCATCCTCTTAAGCGTTTATGATGATAATAAAGATGAAGAAAATTGCTTGCAATTAATTCAAGCAATTAGATATTGGAGGTAACTAAATAAAGTCATGTTTAAGAGCATAATCATTAAAGTAATTTAATTTGTTTCACCATATTCTTCAAACTCCAAAGCACTAGCCCATTTTATTTTAATTTTTTGCATATTTTATTTTATTTTATTTTATTCAAATAGAAGCACTTAGTTTTATCAGATAAAAAATGGTAAGCATTTAACGTAACTACAAGCAATGGCCAATGTATATTTTGTAGTAAGAAATTATTTAATTTATGCACTATAATTTTAATAACTTTTTTTTACATATATTTTTAAATAGTTGGAAATTTGCAAAGAAATGGTTGTATTTTAGTTGTGTTCATGTGTAGTATATAGTTATTTCAGTAGTGGCATTGTACTCCATATTTATGTTTATTCAAATTTTTTTGAATTGAAATTTGGAAAGAAAGATTGAAGTTTTGAAATCAAGTTTGGACATATTTTTGTTACACTTCTCCTTTAAATAAGGGTATGATATAGATAGGTTTTGCACTCTTTTTTTGTGATAAAAAATTAAGTGTTCAAATATTAATTTAATATATGCGAAAATTAATCGTAGGATGTTGAAAATAACTTCCAAGATCCTTATCAACTAAGCTAGCTGGCACCGTTAGCTCTTCTTTGTGAGAAAAGCATTTACATTAACCCTAAGTAAGTTCATTGGATTTATATGTTGTATTGTCAATCTTAATTGGAACCCCAAGTTTATGCTTGTATGTTGATCAATCTGGTCTACACCAATATGTGCAGTGTATTCTGACTAATCCATTACACATATTGGGGTTCTATTTGTTGACCTCATTTTTGGAAGAGGTCATTTTAGCAATAAGGAGATTTCAAGTTCAAATAGAGATTTTTTAATTCAATATCCAAGTCACTATGCTTTATAACTTAGGAAATGCATTTTTAAACTAAATTTAATCTACTTGGTTTGATACAAAATCAAGTCAAATATCCAACATAAATTAAATCAAGTAATTCAATGAAAATAAAATGAAAGTTTAAAGTAAAATCTAAAGTCAACTCTAGTCAACCTAAGATTGACTTTCCCACTTGGTCAAAAAGTCAACCCACTAAAATTTGACCAAATTAAATCATCAAAAATATTTTAAAAAAAATCAAATAAACATGTTTGATCACAATGACAAAGAAATTTGTGTCCATTGAGGCCTAGATTAGGTAAGAAAATTTTTTAAATCAAAATGACCTAAATAAGCTACATTGAACTCAAACCCAAGGAAAATTCAAATCACTTTCAACCAATGCAATTCACATTCAATTAAAAAAAAATGAAATGGGAAATGCAATTCACCATTAAATCAATTAACAAATTAACAAATAAAATAAAAAATTAAAATAAAAGAAATGAGAAAAGAGGCAAGAAGGGAAATTGAATTTCTTCCCACAACAAGCCAAACTCATCCCTTAACAGGTGGTTACCTTGAAGGCAATGAAGGTAATTAGTGATCAAGAAAACAACACCCAAGGAGGAGAGAAAGATAGATGGAAAAGAGAAAAAGAGGAAGATAGAGCTCTCAGCCATATGAAAAAATAAGATGAGAGACTTTCCCATGGAAGATTGAGCACACACACACCTTCACACATTAAAATTGAAGCTAAATGAAATTTACCCCCAAGTGCCCTTAACCACTACAAACCATCAAAGCCAAAAAAAACACTCAATTGGTCTAGGGAGCAATCAGTAAGGAATTAACCTAATTCTTTTGACAAGCAAGCTTGGTTCAAGCATTTGAAGCTCTAGTACCAATTGCAAGGCCAATCATCCAACAAATCGAGGTATGTTATTATTGACTTCAAGATTTTCCTTAAAGAATTCAGTTTTGATCATTTTCATAAGAAACGTGATCTTCAAGTTGATCCAACTGTATAGAATCATAGGATTTCATCCCACGACCATGTAGCACTTAAAATTGTGTGATTTCATTACCTATATCAAAAGATATTAGCAAAATACTATCAACATTCCTCGGCTCCTGCAAGAATTGAAGGAGAGGATCTCTGAGCCACCCAATCCATGTATTTGGATTGGACGGCCCAGATCTAGGTAGACCGCAGGATCGATTTCACCTATAAATCGATATCGACCTTTTGACGGATTAAATGATCGCATTTGAAATATGTTTATGTGGTGCCAAATGGTGCCATGTGGACCAACCCACGATGCCATGTACGCCATGCAGATTCACACGGCATGATCTTTGGGACCCCACTTAAAAAAATCGAAATAAGCTTAATTTATTTAAAAAATTTAGAAAACTTCTAAAAATCATATAAAATCAAATATAGATTAAACAATTACAAATAACACCTCATGGATTCATCTTGATGAGAATCCATAGAAATTAAAATCTCAATTTATTGGGTAATTTTCCCTTAATTTGTGTATAATTGAAAACCATTAAAATACTCTCAAATTAATCCAATTAATTTGAAACTTTGGAGAAAAGAAATTGCATAAAATACACCAAGTGAATTTTGAATTTACTTCTAATTCAAAGAAATTAAAATTTTATAAACTTAACCTTTAATTAATTAAATTAATTAACCTTTAATGAAATAATTAAAAACTTTAATCAAATAACCTTAAATCAACATAATGAATGTTAATGAGCATCAAAACACTAATTAAACTTAATTAAACCTATATAAACCTAATAATCCCTAAACTGACTTAATTAGATAATTAAATGAATTAAATAATTCAATTAAACAACCTAAACTTAATTAAATCATAGTAAATCAACCAGATAACCAAAATTATGAATAAACCCTCATTAGAAAGGTACTTTAGTGAAGAATAAGTGAAAAATAAAATCCCTTACTGAATCTTAATAAATTAGGTTTAATTCAAGTTCTAATGAAATAATTAAAATAATAATTACACCCTGATCACATCTCCAATCAAGCTGAAACTTTAGGGATATAAAACAGGCATGTTACACTACTTTCTAGAAATATTTAAAGTCCAAATGATCTCATTAGAAATTTTTAAATTTCTAAATCCCTAGGTCAATGTTAACCAAATATTCGTTAAGGAAAATTAACTTATTAAATAAAGTGGTAATGATAATCTCCATCAAACATTAGAAAACTATTCAAAAACTTCTCTAAATATCCTAAGTCAATTAAAGTGATCAAATTCAATCTTAGGTTAATGAAATAAAACCTTAGGTTAATAAAATTATTAATTAACTTAAATCTTAACCTTTGAATGAGTGAAGTTTAATAAAATCATTCATCTCTAATAAATTTAAATAATGAATCTAAAACCTAAGTTAATTAAATCAGATCAAATAATTAACCTAAGTGCTTTGGATTAACTGTAATCCATGAACAAACCTAAGGTACTAATTCATATTAATGAACTTAAACCTTAAGCTTACCTTATCCATAATTTAATAACTTAAGTTAAATTTGATAAAATCAAACTCTTTAAATTAACATAAGCTAAATCAAATGAAATCCACAATTAATTCAAAATGAAATAAATCAAACAAATTGAATCAAATAAAGCAATTCAAACAAGTGAAATAACATAAAATTAATCCAAACATAAATAACATCAAAAGGATTAATTAAAATATTTAAGGATCTTAGTTAGACTTTTTGAAACTTCATTAGGATTTAGGATGAGAAATAAAGTGAGTTTCACCTAAAAATGAAATTCATTCTATTTCTCATTCTTGAAAACTTAAATATTAATTTAACCAAATAAAATGAACATAAAAAAGGGAATTAAATCACTAAATCATTTGAATTGAAACCAACCAAAGGTAAAAATTAAATAAAATCAAACTTCAATTTTAAATTTGAACTTAAAAGCTTAGCAAAGACTTACCACACAAGCCCAACCTATACACACACTATATTGCTTGGTCACTAACTTAGATCTCTTTGATTGTCATTTTTTTAATCTCCCATGGTATGTTGTGCTATGCTTCAAATGTTTGTGGTGTATTGAGATACCTAAGCTTGTTTGTTAATGTTAGGCATTCTTTAGATTTGACACTATTTTATGTAGGGGAATGTGTTAAAGGGATCACTGTAATAAATAATTTATAAAATTATTGTTTGCTTTTTTGAAAATCCTTAACATAGTCCATTAGTGGGCTTATAAGTAACTAATTAATCGTATGTTTGCAAAATTTAAACTACTTTGTGTGTTGTGTGTATTTCCAAACATTTATTTTGTAGGGCTTAGGATTTCTCTTTTGAATTTTAAATGTAAATTTGAGCTTAAAATTAGGTTAGAATCTATAGGTCTAGATTAGGTACCCATCGGAGATGGTGCGGTGGTCTGTAGGATGGATGTCCCTAAAGAAGGAGACTTTCTTGGAAAGAATACCCATAGATCAAAACTTGTAGTTCTAGGTCAAGTTGTATAAGGCGTGACTCATACCATTATTCTTGTTTTATAGCAAGTACCAAATTTGGCCTTTTTCTTATACAATTTAATTTGATTTGATTTATTTTGGGTATGCAATAGAAACAACATGTTTTTCTTAAGTTTCTTTCTATGCTATATTTGTGCTGTGATGAATGCCTGGACATAGACTCATAAGATAAACTAAATTTTCTACCCAACTAAATCAATTGAAACATAAAATAAATACAACTCATAATCTTCATATAAAAGCCTAGGCCATTATAGCAAGATAAAAATATGTTGCAACTTAGCTAAATGTTTTGATATCATACATAAATCATACTGTTTCACTCTTGATTAATGAAGGACTTCCATCCTTGCTAGAGAACCTGGGCTTGACTTTTGAGAGCCTATGATGGAAGTACACCTTCTTCTATGCTGATTTGGAACATAATCTTTTCTAATTATTTATGCATATAAATTGTATACCTATGGCCTAAAATGAATATTGAGTCAAAAAATTATAAAAATCTAAAAATGTACATTAGTTAGATGCATCTTCTTACCCTACATGATCTTAGAGATTATGAAGTCTAGGTTCATAGATTTATTTTCTAAAAAATTCAACAACCCAAAATCTTGTATTCATATGACCCATCCTTATGGTTTTAAAATGTGCTTTGGTGGTGTTAGTTAGCTTTATGGTTATAAGTCTGAGGAGTCGAGATAGTTACAGGAGAATGGCCAATGATTCCCAAGGATAGAATTATAGCATACATGTGTTAAGAGCTAATATTAGTTAAGCATCCTTTTAGGAATAAGTCTTCAATTGGCATTTTATAGTCTTATACTACTAGAATCTAAGCCCTAAATTTTAAGAAAATGATAACTTTAAACCTAAAATTAAATCCCAAATTTGAAGCCCAATCATGAATATATGAAATATCTATGCATCCCAAATATCATAGAAATTTCCTACTCTATTTCATTTGACTCTAAAAAAATAACTCTCTCCAATTTGGAAATCTCTAATTGAATTTCCAAAATCATTCCTTTGAAAGCTACCTTAGTAGTCTTGGAATAACTACTTGTTTCTTTAATTGATATTCTGAAGAGACCATTCCTAAGATGTAATTAACTATAGAGGTTTGCTTTGATAGGAACCATGATCGTGATAAAGTAGACCTTATTCTTCATTTCCATGTAGTGTGAGAAAATACTACACAAAAAAGACCCATTAGCCTTAGTCTTTTATTGAAAATGATTGAATCCATTATAGGAGAGCATGTTTATCTTTCGAGATAATATGCTTATTCCTTAATGCCGTATTTGGCCATCTAACTAATATTCTTAAACTCTGTGTGGTGTTTATGAGGATAATAAAGCTGAAGAAAATAGCTTGCAATTAATTCAAGCTATTAGATATTAGAGGTAACTTAATAAAGTCATGTTTAAGAGCGTAAGCATTAAGGTAATTTAATTTGTGTCACCATATTCTTCAAACTCCAAAGTTCTAGCTCATTTTATTTTAATTTTTTACATATGCATATTTTATTATATTTTATTCAAATAGAATCACTTAGTTTTATCAGATAAAAAATGATAAGCATTTCATGTAACTACAAGCAGTGGCCAATGTATATTTTATAGTAAGAATTGATCTAATTTAGGCAATATAATTTTAATAACTTTTTTTTACATATATTTTTAAATAGTTAGAAATTTGCAAAGAAATGGTTGTATTTTAGTTGTGTTCATGTGTAGTATTCAGTTATTTCAGTAGTGGCATTATTCCATAAATATGTTTATTCAAATTTTTTTTGAATTGAAATTTGGAAATAAGGATTGAAGTTTTGAAATCAAGTTTGGACATTTTTTTTTGTTACACTTCTCCTTTAAATAAGGGTATGATATAGATAAGTTTTGCGCTCTTTTTTGTGATAAAAAAAATTAAGTGTTAAATATTAATTTAATATATGTGGAAATTAATTGTAGGACATTGACAATAACTTCCAATATCCTTATCAACTAAGCTAGCTGGCACCATTAGCTCTTCTTTGGGAGAAAAGCATTTACATTAACCCTAAGTAAGTACATGATCTATATGTTGTATTGTAAATCTTAATTTACTATTTTATGTTTCTAAATAATCACTTTGAGCTACTTATTTTACTAGTCTTTATACATTAATTTCACTCTTTGGTATCTCTACTTCAATTGTTGCATGTGTAGATTATCATCTATTTTTTATTTTTGCTTCCTTTTTCTTATGTTATTCTAACATTCCAATTAAATATATCATTCTGTATACATATATTTTAAATTTTTTTTCTTTATTATAAAATTCTAATTTTAATAAGATATTGTAGTCCTATGAAAAGATTAGGAACAATTAAACTAAAACTTTCTTTTCATTTCTTACCATAAGACACTAATGGTTGCTTTTCATTTTAAATTTTCAAGTTTAATCTTACCTTTTATATTTTAATTAATTTCTTTCAATTTTTTCCATCATTTGTTTACTCCATATCTTCTTAGAGGCTCTTCCATTTTGCTTAGTATGTATTTAATGATAATTCCCACAGTGTGGCCATCCCTATCAAAATTCATGATCATCTTCTCTTGCTCACCATGGAAGAAAGAACGCTTTTATGGTTTGAATTTAATTGAACTCTTATATGCCTTGAAGTATAACTTTCCCATCAAAGAATTAATTTTTCATTTGATGATTATTAAAACATTTATATATTCTAGCTAAGCATACCATAATTTTTATATATTCCAACTTCTAATGAACATTTTCCTATTATTTAGATAGCATCTTCTTATTTAAGAGTCTACCTATCTGATATGGCCATCTTATTCTCATTGTGTTCTTTATTTAGCAACCATCAGCATAAGGATTCCTCTATTGATGTTGTCTCTAAGATTTTGATTGCAAGAGTTTTAATGAAAATTAATATCACTTAAAATTGCTTGGATATTATTTGGATTGGATTTCATGCTAAAGATTATTAGTTAAAGGTGATATTTGAGTGAAAGTTGAGCTTTTGCTCTCATAACTATTTGCTTGGGCGTGAGATCCATTTTTGTAAAAAAATGTGCCAAGGAATGCACTTAACATCAATAACAAATTATTATTGATCATAATGAAGTCCAATATTCAAAATGGCTCGATGTCTCTCCTTAGTCATCAAAAAACATTTCAATTTCAAAATACATATTTGTTTTTAAGGGTTATCTTTTTTTTTGCCTAATAATATTAAAATTGATGTTATTGTTGATAATCTCACTCTAGAAGTTGCTCTCACATCTCTTCAACAACTACCTTCTCCTTAGTAAATCCATAATGATATTTCTATCACTCTTGTTACTTTAGTTGGTAGAGTATAAGAATGATTCAATTTCATGCATATCCAACCCATCTTGATGTACACTTTAATATAAGTCAATTATCCAAATTATTTTTGCCAACCAAGCCTCATGAACAAAGAAAAACTTGTCAAATCAAATAAATTATATTTCCCTTATTATGTTTCATCCTTGTGTTCATTATTGCACTTGAGTGCACACTTTTTTTAATAAAGATATGTGATATTACTTAATGAGAAAACTTATTATAGCACGCATACTTTACTAGGAAATAATGTGATCTTAATTTAAAAAAAATATAAAATCAATAAAACTTGAAATAAATCATTCATGGAATATTTTCCTAAAAAAGTTTTAGGATCCTTGTGTGTTGAAATCTTTATTTCTTTATATTTTAACTATTTACTAGTTATGCATTAAATATAATAAAATGTGATTTAACACTATAAATGGGGAAAATGTAACTTGTTTTAGAAATCATGAAAGAAAATCTATTATTTTAACTCTTATTAAACTTGTAGTAACCATATCCAAATTTTTTTCATTGATCTTACCATGTTTTCCATAGAAGCACATGCTAGATATACATATATCCAAGATTGTTCAAAACATATTTTGTAGTTTCAATGAGGCCTAAATTCATAGCAATATTAATTATGCATAACTTACATGAATTAAAGGGAGCTAAGCAAAGGTTGTGTTCCACCCATGAAATACTTTACTTTGAAGAGGGAGCAAAAATCCATTCAAACCTAAACTACTATCAAAAATTTCAAATTACAATGGCACTAGAAGATATTCTTAAACTTTATTATTTGAAGATTGATATAGTGTTAAAAAAGAATAGAAGTTGGGAAAGCATGAAAACTCTTCTTCTATGAGAATATCTTAATCTTCAAATAATGATAAAATAAAAATTATGAATTATACAATATTTTAGAAGAATAATTAGCCCTTCTCCAAAATAATGAAATAAGAAGACAAGCTTCTAATAGTGAGGTAAGATAAACTATATGTTCTAAAATCTAATGTATTGCTTCCAAATGTTTGTATTACTATTCTTGAAAATAAAATTTAATTTGGGGTCCCTTATTTCTTATCTAAATTATCACATATGAATATATTTAATTTAAATATTAAAAGTAATGCAAGATTTCTATTTTTTCATGACGAACTCATTGTCACATTTGTTGATAAAGTTAATAAGTTGACTTAACTTTTTATAACAAAATACAAGCCTATTATTTGGGTATCTAGACCTAACTTGAATGCCAATTTTTTGGTCTTGTATAAATCAATAGGTACTTGATTATTTGTATTAATCTCTTTTAACAATCAAACAAATTATTTAGGTATTCTTAAGGCTTTTAAAATATTATTTCAATATTATACTATAATAAATTATTTAGTTAATAGTCAATTCGACCATGTAATGTTTGAAATAATAATCATGCCAAAGTTCTATTGGGTATAATTCTATCATGACTTCATCTAGTGTTAAATTTATATAGTTTTTGGGTTTGAAATTAAACATCCACACTTTCTTTCTAAAATATAAGCACGCTACGGACATGCTATGGAAATAAAAAAATTAACTCTATTAACTTCAATGGGTTTGACCTGAAGTTGACCGAAGCACAATATATTTTATTTAATTTGAATCTCACTCGATCCAAACCCGACGTGTCTAACTTGTTTATAATATATATCTTGCAATTTTTTTTGAATAATTACAGCCTAATTAACCTAATATGATTCACTTAACCTAATAATGTGAATCATGGGACAAATGTGTGAACCTGGAATATATTTGAAATGAAATTCATGCAATGAGTATGCTTGCTTGCATGGAATAGTGAAATAAATTAATAGTTGCTATTATTTTGCAATTGGTATAATCATAACGGCATTTTAAGCCGTCATATGCATCCTTTAAGCATTTTTTTAAGATAACAAAGATGAAGAAAATAGCTTGCAATTAATTCAAGCAATTAGACGTTGGAGGTAACAAAATATAAACATGTTTGAGCTTAAGCATTAAGGTAATTTAATTTATTTCACCATATTCTACATAGTACAAAGTTCAAATTCATTTTATATTAATTTTCTTATTTAGATTTTTATTTTTTTATTCAAAAGAAGCACTTGATGTAGACTTAAAGAGTAAAATTATTTAGGTTCCTTATGCTCTAATATATGCACATTGCTTTAACTAAATTATCACATTTGAATATGTTTTAATTGACATGCACATTAAAAGTAATACAAGATTTCTATCTTTCACGGAGACCTATAATCATATTTATTAACAAAGTTAACAAGTTGACTAAACTTTCTTGAGTAAATATAGGCCTACCTTGCTAATGAGTTACAAAATTTTGACTTGGGTTGATCTTCAAGATCTGAGACCTTTTGAAAACTAATTTTTGGCCAAGAATTTGATTGATTTAGACTTTAAGTTTTACAAAAGCCAAGTACTTATGCAATTCTATTGGATTGCTATTTAAATTGAGCTTTTGCACATTAGATATGCCAAGTATTTGATGAGCAGTTAGTGTTAAGATTATGAAAAATAACTTTGAAACAAGCTGGAAATGAGCAAGCACAACCTTATGTATTCAAATTTAATAAAGGTAGGTGAAAACTAAGGAATAAGGAACCTTAAATTGAGATAAATCATTCAAGCCTAAAGTTAGCACTTTGGGTGCCCCATTTATCTATTCTAAGCATCCCTCTAAGAAGGGTAGAGATTTCATGCAAGAAAATAATACAAAGTCAAGAAAAACTATTATCTTAACCAGTTCAACACAACCAATAAGCTCTCTAAAGGTATATATATGAATTATTAAAGTTTAAAATCCCTAACCGACTTCTAATTTCTCTAAGAGTGTAAAAGAACTTAAATTTTGATACTTGAATTACACATAAAGCATCTATTAATTTCAATTCAAATGTTTTAAAACCTCTACTAGCACAAACATTAAGAGTAAATTTAAGAACCTAAATATCAGTACCAAAAACATATTAAAAGCCAAGAGGGATATTATGTGAAAGTAATATCAGTACCAAAAATACATTAAAAGCCAGGAGGGATATTAAGTGAAAGTATTGTATTACCCAAAAAATCTCTAAATATACCACCAATTAGAAAGCCTCAACCTTTAGAGCTTCCATAAACATTGATTTTAATCCATGGGAAAAGTAGCTCAACATATTATGTGATAGCAAATTGTTTATTCCTTTCTTTAAAGACATTTTGAACGAAAATGAGCCCATCTCCAATAGTTAATGTTAAGGAATAAATAAAAAAAGTATGCTTCTTTATAATTCAAAAGAACAATATAATTTTAGCATATATATGTATGCACATGTGATATATATTAGATATAAAAAATGAATGACAACATTTCTTTAAATAAGCTTAATTACTCACACATTGCTAAGTTCAAAAATTCATCTGAATTATAGATGACACTAACCACTATGGTTTTCACAAACTTGAGAGAATTGAAGGAGATTTCTTTTGGTCAAATTATTCAGATCCAAAACTTTTTCAAATAATTGTCAAAACCTACCATATGATAACTACTTAATCACTGACCTTCTTTCTCAAGCTCCTGACTGCATCATTGTTGATCTCTTGTAGGGCTACGATGCTTCAATCCTCTTAGATGGAAGGTGAGAAATTTGTCGCCAATCTAAACTCGCAAGAGGGTTTGAAGTGATAGACTCCATTAAAGCCGCAAAAATGAATGCAGTGGAACCGTCATGAGATACGCCATCTCTCAAGGGACTTTGTTCTGTATCCATATAATATTAATTCAACAACTCAATACCCGCCTTTCTTGTTCAACTCATATCATAGATATCTATTTTGTTAGTGTTTAACAAAAAATTTCTTCTTTTCTCAAACAAAAAATAAAATAAAAAATCTTTTTGAGATATCTTTTCTAGATTTCTGAATTTCTATTATCGCTCGTTACCATCGATCACTAGACCTATAGAAAGTAGTGGATGTACCAACTGATTAGGAAGAGAGAATTTGGTACGGAGAAGAACAACTTCTATAATAATAGTATTATCAGAAACAACAACACTTCCATTTGTTGTTGTAACAAATACATGGAGAGATTCGAGCTTCATTAATCTAAACCACACTAGTTTGTAAATGAGAAATATTTTCCTCTTTTGTGGCCAGAAAGGAAGCCTTACAAAGGAGAAGTTGGATGATTGTTATTTCCCATATTAACATTTTTTTGAAATATTTAAATGGATTTAATATATATATATATATATATATATATAATGCATAGGCATAATTTTAAAAATAAGTACGTTTTAAAATGTAATTAACAAAATAAGTATCACGAAAAAAAATTTTATTTTAGGTATACTCATCCCTTAAAGGGTTGACTTGCATGCCACGTCAAATCCAACGTAAAGGCAATCCTCGAATGGGATGAGAGCTAGTCAAATAATCCGACTAGCTTTGTAAGTCCAGGTCGCTGTTAATTGTCGATAATTTTTTTTTTTTAAATTGCCATATGGTATTTGTTGATTTAGGGAAAGCATGTGTTAAAGTTCCAAGTAAGTTTTTTCTGGAGAGTTTAAGAAACAGTAGATATTACTAGAGCTATATATACTAGAGCCATTACTTGGCTCCAAAGACATAGAGGATTAATAATACATTTTTCTATTTCAATTGGATTACATTAAGGATTGGTTTTAAGCCATTATCTTTTTGCTTTTTGCTATGGATGTTGTTACTATGTATGCAATACATTTATTAAGAGAATTGATGGAATAGTATAGAACTATCTATATGTTTTTAGGATTGTCATCAAGGATATGTATCCTAGAGCTATTGCTTATGTCCAAACACAGAGGAATAGTCATCAAGGATATGTATGCTAGTGCTATTACTTGTGTCCAAACACATAGAGGATTACCAAAATAATGCAATGTAATAAAAATCCAAGATAAGTAAGATTACAATATAGAAAAAATGATACATCTCTGATAGTACAATAAAAAAACATACATGAATCAATGTAGTACAGACACACAGGCCACACTATCTTAAACAGCTAATGCCTCAATCGTCTGCGTGGAATTGCACTACTCTCAGGTGTATACTGATCAGATACACGTAGTGGATGATCACGCAGCTGACGGTGGCCCTTCAATGCAAGATCTTCAGAAGTCTACATAGGACAGTTCTTTGATGGGAAAAAAGGTGGCTATGACTCATAGGTAGGCTAGTAAGTAGAAGGACCTAGCTCAGTATATGTAGATGGTGCGGCGCCCCAGTCATGTTGTGGGATATCCTCTGTAGACTCTGGTCTATAAAGTGTCGCTTATATGTACCTGCAACCTCAAGTCTTTGCATAGCACCTCGTACCTATCTATAGCTCCTTGTAACTCATGCTCATCTATACGGCCGAAGTACGGCTGAAAGATGTCCTAAGTCGCCAAGATGTGCTCTGCCTGCATGAAAAATAGCGTTTGAAATTAGCCTCAAGTAGGTATATAGCATATTGAATTTAGCAGAATACTTATATAAATACTTACATATATGCACTCCACAGGTGCTCTGGGATAGTAAGCAGTGGGAGGATCTACCGGGGTGGCTAAAAAATAGAGAGAAGCCCAAGATCTAAACCAGGATATGTACTGATTGATAGCCGTCAGTCTGCTCTCATCTTCATCCAAGCCTTCAACTACATAATCTCTCCGTCTATCCTAAGCAGTAATGTGCACTTAATGGTAATCAACCAAGTCTATATCTCCTTTACCTCGATCGTCGACCATTTTGATTATGGGGTCCACATGTGCCACATGAACTCAGGGTATAAGTCCAAATAGTCTCAACACTCGATCAGGTAGGTTCCACTCTGCGCTCTTCTAGTTGATGAGTGGAACTCATGATAACCAAATATCAGAGCCTACTGAGCATACATTTGATAGGCGTTTCGTGATCTGCTCAGTGTATGGTTCTCAAATCACTTGGATATATTAAAAATTATATTAAAATATGTACACACATTATAGAAAGTAGACTTAATAACTACTCTAAAAGTCATACCTATGTATGTAGCAGACCATCCAACTCATTCTTATATACTGCCACATTCGCCATTGGCATCTAGCTAACATATCGCTTATTCCACTTGTTCGCACAACACATTAGTAACAAACATATAAGCATAACATTTTAATGTTTACCTCAATCCAATGTTGAGCCTGTTGAGATCACTCGGATACGACACATGCAGGGTCGGCCTCTCCACATGAAGGTGCTCTCAAGATCATATCTGTAGAAGGTGTAGGCAACCAACCATATTGGCTCTCGTGGGCTTAGTAGACTCATACAACTCGTAAATGTGCGAACTCCCCTGACAATTTCAATGTATCTAGGTCCTCAAGTAGTGGAAGATATTGCAGATGGACCTCAGATCGTGACATGTCTGGTAGTAGGAAGCTCCCAATAAGAAACAAATATAGGCATGAATGTGCCTGCTGAACTCCTCGATGCTCAGATAGGCATATGAGTCCCTATAAAAAGACCATCTAAGCCACCTCAGAGGCATAAATGTCTGCTCCTATGCTTGACCCATCCAAAAAGTCGATGTGATGTGTGGGCTAGTAAGATCATGGCACACCACATCTGGTAGGGGATGTTGACCCAACAGCTCATCGCAATAGTTTGGCCAGCTTTGCCACCTCCTCCCCTCACCAACCACTACGGGCTAATAATAGGTGGCCCATCAACACATAAGCCCAAGAACATCCTATAAGGTGATCATCTCACCAATGGCCGGATGGAAGGTATTGGTCTAGACCATCTCTCAACTAGAAAGTATATGATGATCCAAGAGAATATAACGCCAAGATCAAGGCTTAGTGCATGTAGAGTGGAACCTATGGTAAGTGATGGGCCACTCTTTCAGCATAAGCAAGTGAGAAGCGGCCTCTAGAATAGAACTTTGCATTAGGGTAAATATGATTAAGCTTTAGTCAAATCACAAGCTGAGCAAGTATAAGTTAGAAGTTGAAATAATAATTACACTTATAGAATTGAGGTGGGCGGCTCTGTGTCGACCATGCAGGGATGCTATGCTAGGGTGGACCTCTGGAGGAGGCTAGTCTGACAGTGTGGTGTCCTCCCTAGCATGGCCCCTATCCCTATGTCTAACCTGGGGAACTGCCTCCTCCATCACACGTTGAAGTAAACACATGTAATAAGATATGTAGGAAAAAAAAGGAAAATTGTGGCATAGGGGCTAGTAAGAAAGAGTACTACAATCAAGGTATGAAAATCTAATAGGGATCATAGTATATATAAACACGTAGCTATTGCAAGTACAACATACCTTATTCTATTGATATTGTATGGGCATGATGGCCTGTAATGACCAACTATCATTAGGATCTCAATAGCTCTATTTTCATTTATTTTATTTCTAACCCATCATACCCGACCTTCCATGAAAATTAGGAGGCAACAACTCGATAATACCTTGCCGCATCGAAAGATGGTCAATTTGAACCAAGCAATGTATGAAACTTGAGCGTAAGCTTATATAAATGTAGGGAGTAATACTGTGAAACATATGTTTGGTGATTTAATCTTTTAAATCCCAAAGCAGCAATAACATGGGGCATGACAAATGATATATAACTATCTTATTACAACCGCAACTACGACCATTATCTAAATTGACCTAAATGATTGGTTGGACCTATCAAACACGCATCTCTAGGATTGATGTTAACCGGAAATGTCTATTTCCCTTTCATAATGTAACATGGTTGATACCCATTAAGTGAACATAGATAAGTTTGCTTCCGCCGGTGAGTTGCAATGAAAAATCTTTTCATAAACAATGCAACCGAAGTTGTAGAAAAAAAGCGAATCAATAACCTAAATTGACAAATCACATGAATGTTTAAGAACACCATTGAAATATTCAAGCATTAGTCATCATTGTTCCATAACGCATTCCACCATCATGCGAATGATAATTTAATGGGTCTCTCCACAAGCCATTTGTGTGCTTCTTCTTTAACATTCTTTATGTCTATCATATAGCGATTAAACTCATGAATGTTTCTAGACATATACATTTTTTGATATAGAAACTCCACATCATTAATTCCCAATCTATGTGTCACTTTTTTGAAATTCTCACGCAGATGTCGCATGGAATGCCTTTGAGCAGCCCAATGAAAAATATCTCTACACCCACGCAACAAACTAACATGTTTAACTGATATTATACACATATCGTTCTGTCATACAAATGTGTTTCTTATAAGTACACTAGAAAAATTGCAGATTCATTTGACTCATATTCAACCAAATGCAAGAGGAAACAAATCATTATTTCCATCTATTATAGCAAATAATACCATTGCCCAACAAAATGTACCATCCAATGAGGATACGACAACTATTGCAACCCAAAATAGAAGGACCAAATGCCTAAAAAATCAGTCTACTACAATTATTATAAACTATACGTAAAGTGGAAGAAATTGCTTCAATAAAGACGTTGAGAGTCCTATAAGACTCTCCCTAACCCCCAAAAATTTCCTTTCCTTACACTTAACATCTTAGGCCTTCATGTAAGATACTTTAACATTAAATTTTGATTCCATTCTACTTATAATCTCCCAGTTCAGATAAATTTGATGCGATTATAAATATAATGAAATAAGCAATAAATTTGGAGATTGATGACCACTACATATCACTATATTGATACGCTTGTGGACATCTCCAACTCTATAGATTCTCCAAGCATCCCCGAGATGCTTCTCGTGAATAATGCAAGGCCAATTACATGTTCTATCAACACTATCATTATGTACACATGTCACAGTATACTTCTTCTGATTTGAGCTGATTGCTTGAAATTGAATATTTTTAACTATAAACCAACCAATAACATCAAATAGAAGGCACCTTTAACTTGTGAAACACATTCCCTCAAGATCCCTAGGATTTCAGATCATCCGATAAGATATTTTCATCAGATGGACCATCAAAGTAAATATCGTTGTCCTATTCTCTAGTGGTTTGACACATCCGGAAGTACTCATTATTAGTAAACAATTCAAATTCACTCTCAATATTTTGAAATAAATGATTCCTTAATAGATACTGGCTAGCTACATTACCAACCATAGCTTCTAACCTAGGTGAACAATCATCATCACTAATATTCTGCTCAGAGTCACTACTTGAGCCATAGTCTTGTATGCATCATCACCATGGAATCTATAATTCCACGACATACATCACCATGGAAAATTAACAATGTAAGTAGGGAAAGATAAGCAAGGTATTACCTGGGAATCATTTCATCAAAGCTGCTCTGTGTCATCAAAGGAGCAGGTGTGATGAAAGCTTGTGTTTGGGTCGATGGTATATCGACCTCAACACTGGATCAACTGATATGGATGCAACATTGGCATCTTTGACTCCCACATACAACACTAATGTTTGATAAGAAGCTTCATCTAGTATAACATCACAAACTTCATCATCAAAAATAGCATACATTATAAATCTATTATCCACTAGATAGCGACTAACTGCTGATACTTTGAATCAATATGTAGTGATCTCATAATTCTTTGTTTCATATCCAATAAGGTGATGTGCCTAAGAATTTTAATTGGACAATTTTGACCACCCATATAACTTGGAAGTCATCGACACGTTTGCCTCGTAGAATAAGATCAACTCTACTCATTCTTAACAAGATGAGTTGAGGTGAATTAAATATCTAAAATATAATCAACCACATTAGGATTACATAAATTTAAAAATAGCTTGCACAAACAAATATTTTTATGAATATATTCATTTTGTATTTTATCTATAAGACATAAGCTACTCATCCACCTAAGTAATAGGCCAAATGCTCCTCTTGTGGAATTTTTTTGAATGCAATAGGCCAAATGCATTTCATCACTTCAACCATCCAACTTGAATCCTATTATCATCCCAAACTATTTCACAATCATTTTGAACAATTGACATATCTTAAATGTTCACACTTTTAATGACGTGATCTCATAAAATTATAATTCAAATCTCTAAACCACAACCCCAATCCCTAAACTAAAACCCTGAGGGAAGAAGGCTTTGTGCTTGCTTGTAGAGAAGGAGGAGGATTTATTCATCTTGAAGGAGATGTTGGGAAAGATAGAAATGTTGAAACCAGGAGAAATAACCCACTGATGGTGTTCCTCTTCAAAGAAAGCAAAGAAGATGAAATTAGTGGTGCTTAATTGGAAGAAGGATATGCTTGCTGTTTTAGGAAATGGATCGAGATGGGGAAGGGAGATTTCGGCCAAGTGAGGATGAGGGAAAGAGCAAGGACAGGGAAGAGGAAGGAGAGGAAGAGGAAGGAGGGGGAGAACCTTAACCTTGCTTGCATGGGGCGAGAGGAAAAATGATTTTTTTTGAGGGAAGAAATAGAGAGGGAGATTGAAGGAGGAGAGCTGGAAACAGTGAAGAGGAGGGATGCTTGGAGTGCTGAAGGGAGGTAGTTCACATTTATCTAGGAGGATTGATTGAGAATCACAAATGGTAGTTTGTGCTACTCTGGCCCAATCCAGTAGAGGGAAAGGTCGCATGCTTGAAGAAGGGACTTGCAGCACTCCTAGGGCTGTGAATGGGATATAATCTTAGGATTACATATTAATATTAATTTATATCATTTTTTTATTAAATCAATCCTTAATTTGAATTTTTATGATGACATCATCATATAGTTAATATATATGTTGATTTAAGATTGTTCCAATATTTTGGATGCAACCAGTCCGTTTCATGATGTTTGGTTCAAGTCCAAATTGGATCAATTTTGGCTCAAAATTGAGCCACCACTTCGATCGACATTTGTGTAGACTCATCCGAATTAGGTGTCAATAATCTCATTTAATAGATTTTGATGTTTCAAAGCTAACAGCGTAATTCATTTTATGAACGAAGGTCATTTGAACATCGTCGCAGTTTTTTGACTCTATATATGCACCATTATCGACAACTCAATCGCTTAATCATTAGATTGTGCAATATTTATATTCCAATCAATTCTTAACATTCTCAATTCAATGACCATTCTCGAATTCAATGACCGCTCATCGATCGGAGATCATTTAGGCATTGTCGCAGCCTCCCGACTCCGATATGCGCATCCACATTGATAGCTCGATCACTTGATCGGTCGATCATTAGATTGCACAATATTTATATTTTGACCAATTTTGATGTTCTAAATGCAATGGCAGAGTCTGTTCATCGATCGGAGGTCATTTCAACTGATTTCGGTGATAACAAGTGTATTTGATCTCTGATTTTATTCCTTTAGAGCTTCCATGAACATTGATTTTAATCCATGGGAAAAGCAACTTAGCTCAACATATTATGTGATAGAAAATTTTTTATTCCTTTCTTCAAAGACATTTTGAATTGAAAGTGATCCCATCTCCAATAGTTAATCATAAGGACTAAATAAAGAACCCTAGATATATAGCACCATTGTTTTTTTAATAATAACTTTTACAATCTGTGTGCCTTATACAAACCCTAAAACCCTAAAAAGGATCACACTATGCTAGGGTTTATGTGCACCCATGCTGAGTTGGCCGGCGCACACCCACTATACAAAGAGATAAGCTTGAAGACATAGATATATAGCACCATTGGTTTTTTTTTAGTACTTCTTACTCTATATAAGCTATGTCTTCGCCTTTCAATTATCCATAGTAACATATAGAGTGGAGAGAGAGAGAGAGAGAGACCAAGAATTTGACTTATGAAACACTCAAGCATGCCTCAAATTTTTTTGAACTAGTTTAGAAAGAAGGAATGAAGTTTTGAAATCAAGTTTGGACATATTTTTGTTACACTTCTCCTTTAAATAAGGGTGTGATATAGATAAGTTTTGCACACTTTTTTTATGATAAAAAAATTAAGTGTTAAAATATTAATTTACTATATGTGGAAATTAATCATAGGACGTTGACAATAACTTCCAAGATCCTTATCAACTAAGCTAGCTGGCATCATTTGCCCTTCTTTGGGAGAAAAGCATTTACATCAACCTTAAGTAAGTACATCAGATCTATATGTTGTATTGTCAATCTTAATTTACATTATTATGTTTCTAAATAACCACTTTGAGCTACTTATTTTACTAGTCTTTACATTAATTGCACTATTTGTTAACTCTACTTCAATTGTTGCTTGTGTAAATTATCATCTATTTTTTTTTTGCTTCATTTTCATTTATTATTCTTACATTCGAATTACAACTATCATTCTTTATTTATGTATATCTTTTAATTTTTTTTCTTTATTATTAAATTCGAATTTTTATAAGATATTGTAGTCCTATGAGAAGATTATGAACAATTAAACTAAAACTTTCTTTTCATTTCTTATCATAAGACACTAATGATTTCTTTTCATTTTGAATTTTCAAGTTTAATCTTACCTTTTATATTTTAATTAATTTCTTTCTTTTTTTTCCGTCATTTGTTTGCTCTCCGATATCTTCATAGAGGCTCTTCCATTTTGCTTAGTATGTATTTAATGATAATTCCCACAGTGTGGCCATCCCTTTCAAAATTTGTGATCTTCTCCTCTTGTTCATCATGGAAGAAAGAATGCTTTTATGGTTTGAAATTAATTGAACTCTTACATGCCTTGAAGTATAACTCTTCTCCCATCAAAGCATTAATTGTTCATTTGATGATTATTAAAGCATTTATATATTCTAGCTAAGCATACCATAATTTTTATATATTCCAACTTCTAATGAAAATTTTCCCATTATTTAGATAGCATCTTATTATTTAAGAGTCTACCTATTTGATAAGGCCATCTTATTCTCATTGTGTTCTTTATTTAACAACCATCAGCATAAGGATTCTTCTATTGATGTTGTCTCTAAGATTTTGATTACAAGAGTTTTAATAAAAATTAATATCACTTAAAATCGCTTGGATATTATTTGGATTGGATTTCATGCTAAAGATTATTAGTTAAAGGTGATATTTGAGTGAAAGCTGAGATTTTATTCTCATTACTTTTTTGCTTTGGCATGAGATCCATTTTTGTAAAAAATGTGCCAAGGAAAGCACTTAACATCAATAACAAATTATTATTGATCCTAAGGAAGTCCAATATTCAAAATGGCTCGATTTCTCTCCTTAGTCATCAAAAAGATTTTCAATTTCAAAATACATATCTATTTTTTAGGATTATCTTTTTTTTGCCTAATAATATTAAAATTGATGTTATTATTGAAATCTCACTCTGGAAGTTGCTCTCACATCTCTTCAACAACTACCTTGGCCAGAATTATGATCATTCTTATGATGGAAGATATGTTCTCCCACCTCGCTCTTCTCTTTAGTAAATCCATAATGATATTTCTATCACTCTTGTTACTTTAGTTGGTAGAGTATAAGAATGATTCAATTTCATGCATACCCAACCCTTCTTTATGTACACTTTAATATAAGTCAATTATCCAAATTATTTTTCCAACAATGCCTCATGAACAAAGGAAAACTTGTAAATAAAATAAATTATATTTCCCTTATTAGGTTTCATCCTTGTGTTCATTATTGCACTTAAGTGCACAATTTTTTTAATAAAGATATGTGATAATTACTTTATGAGAAAACTTCTTATAGCATGTATACTTTACTAAGAAATAATTTGATCTTAATTTTAAAAAAACTTAAAATAAATCATTCATGGAATAATTTCCTAAAAACATTTTGGGATCCTTGTGTGTTGAAATCTTTATTTCATTAGATTTTTACTATTTACCAGTTATGCATTAAATGTAATAAAAGGTGACTTAACACTATAAATGGGGAAAATGTAACTTGTTTTAGAAATTATGAAAGAAAATCTATTATTTAAACTCCTGTTAAACTTGTAGTAACCATATCCAAATATTTTTCATTGATCTTACCATGTTTTCCATAGAAACACATGCTATGTATACATATATTCAAGATTATTCAAAACATATTTTACAATTTCAATGAGGCCTAAATTCATAGCAATATTAATTATGCATAACTTACATGAATTATACGGAGCTAAGCAAAGGTTGTGTTCCTCCCATGAAATACTTTACTTTGAAGAGGGAGCAAAATCCATTCACCTAAACTACTATCTATAATTTCAAATTACAATGGAACTAGAAGATTTTCTTAAACTTTATTATGTTAAGATTGATATAGTGTATTAAAAAAGAATAGAATTTGGGAAAGCATGAAAAGCTCTTCTTCTATGAGAATATCTTAATCTTCAATAATGAAAAAATAAAAAATATGAATTATACAATATTTTTAGAAAAATAATTAGCCCTTCTCAAAAATAATGAAATAAGAAAGCTTGCTTCTAATAGTGAGGTAAGATAAACTATATGCTCTAAAATCAAATGTAAAGCTTCCAAATGTTTGTATTAGTATTCTTAAAAAAGTAAATTTATTTTGGGATCCCTTATTTCTTATCTAAATTTTCACATATGAACATATATTTAATTTAAATATTGAAAACTAATGCAAGATTTCAATATATTTTTTACACGATGAACTCATTATCATTTTGACAATGTTAACAAGTTGACTTAACTTTTAAGAAAATACAAGTCTATTATTTCGGTATCTAGACCTAACTTGAATGACAATTTTTTGGCCTTGTATAAATCAGTAGGTACTTGATTATATGTAGTATTAATCTCTTTTAACAATCAAACAAATTGTTTAGGTATTCTTGAGGCTTATAAAATATTATTTCAGTATTGAGTCTTTAAATATTAAAACTAATGCAAGATTTTTATTTTTTTCATGAGGGACTCATTATCAAATTTGTTATCAAAGTTAATAAGTTGACTTAACATTTTATAAGAAAATACAAGTCAATTATTTTGTGTCTAACCAAATGCCAATTTTAGGTCTTGTACAAGTTAGTGGGTACTTGATTATATGTCGTATTAATCTCTTTTAATAATCAAATAAATTGTTTAGATATTCTTGAGGTTTATAAAAATTATTTCAGTATTAAGTATTTGTAATATAATAAATAGTTTAGAGTGACTACTGTAACATTGCTATATTGATTGTTCAGTTTCATGTGATAAATTATAAATTTACTGAGCCCCACTCTTGGGAGACTCTTTAGAGATTTCTCAAAATAACTTCAAATATCATTTTCATACCTTTTGTTTTGTTTTGCTTTCATTTGCTAGAACATAATTAATTGAGTTAATAGTCAGATCATTTTCTCCACGTAATGTTCAAAATCAATAATCTTGCCAAAATTCTCTTGGGTATAATTCTATCGACTCCATCTAGTGTTAAATTTATATAGTTTTGTGTTTGAAATAAAACATCCACACTTTCTCTCTAAAACATAAGCGCTACTAACTTGCTATGAAAATAGAAAAATTAACTCTATTAACTTCAATGGGTTTGACTCAAGTTAACCAAGTAATACAATATGTTCTATTTAATTTGAATCTCACTAGATCCAAACCCAACGAGTCTAACTTGTTTATAATATATATCATGCAAATTTTTTTTGAATAATTACGGCCTAATTAACCTAATATGATTCATTTAACTTAATAGTGTGAATCATGGGACAAATGATTGAACCTTCAATATCTTTTAAATGAAATTCATGTAATGAGTATGCATGCTTGCATGGAATAGCGAAATAATTTAATAGATGCTATTATTTTGCAATTGCTATAAATAGAACGACATTTTAAGCTATCATATGCATCCTTTTAAGCATTTTTTTTATGATAACAAAGCTGAAAAAATGGTTTGCAATTAATTCAAGCAATTAGATGTTGGAGTCAACTAAAAAAACTTGTTTGAGCTTAATCATTATAGTTATTTAATTTGTTTCACCATATTCTACATACGCAAAAGTTAAAATTCATTTTATATTAATTTTCTTATTTACATTTTTTTTGATATATATATATATATATATATATATATATATATATATATATATATATATATATATATATATATATATATATATATATATATATATCTTCATTTTAAAGGAGGACATGCACTTTATTATTTTTTAAATTTAAGTGTCAAAATTCAAATTTAATAAATGTGAGACCTAATCACGTGACCTTGACAACAACTTTCAAGCCCTTTTAACTAAGCTACATTAACTTATGTCTCTACAGTATTTTTACATTAACACGGTAAGTGCATCAATTTTTATACATTGCAATCTTAATTTACCCTATTATTTTTCTTAAATTTCACCTTTGAGCTACAAGTTTTATTAGTAGTCTCAACATTAATTTACTGTCTCTAACTCGCCCAATCGTTATATGTACAAACTATGCTCATAGGTTGCTTATGGGGGGCTATTTTCATTTTGTTATTCTTGCTTTTGAATTACATCCATCATATATATATATATATATATATATATATATATATATATATATATATATATATATATATATATTTATTGTAAGATTATTGTATTTTAGTTATGTTAATGTGTTGCAGTAAGAATTGATTGTATTTTAGTTATGTTCATGTGTTGTATTCAATTATTTCTGTAGTGGCATGATATTATTCTATCATAAATTCTTTATTTAAAAATATGAAATTTAATCATATGACTTACAAGATCTCTATCAACTAAAATGACACCACTTACTTTCTTCATGGGAAAGGTAATTTAATAGCCAAGAAAGTGCATCAATTTTATTGTATTTCAAATCTTAATTTACCTTAGTCTCCACATTAATTTGACTAGATCTCACCTCTCTTACACCCATTGCTAATATATATATATATGTAGTCTATTAAATTATTAATTTCTTTTCTTTTTCTAATTTTATGCTCTCAATGTCTTTTTCCTCTAATGATGCTTTCCATGTGTGGCCAACCCTTTCATTTGTGACCCACCTTCTTCAATAAGGCTTGGAAATAGTTGAACTTTGTTGCTTTCCATATTACATTATAAGTATAACAAAGACAGGGGAGGAGGCATAAATTCATGGTGGACTTCATCGAGGAGTTATATGAGGAATAGCTAAAGAGCATATTTTGTAAATATAATATTACAAAAAAATATTCAAATTGTGAACAAGTAGTTGAGTTAGACAATCAAAAGTACTCTTCCATTTCAAGATCTACTTACTACAACCTTTAGTGAATCTAGGGCTTCCACACAAAAAAACTTGAGTGCTCTGATTCTAACAAGCAAACATTTCTATTTAAAGATTTATTATTATATTATTGTAAACTGCCAAGGCATATTTGTGAAGGAATGTAATTATTTACTATTCCACAAATCAGATGCATCTTCATACCCTACATGATCTAAAAGTTTAGGTTCTGAGATTTAATTTAAAAAATGCAAAGCATTATCATATGTCTTACCTCCATATTAAAATGTGCTTAGGTGGTGTTAGATGGTAGCCTTCTCCAAGCAAGAGAATCCGAAGGGATAGTTAGTTCCTCATGTGAGGAGAATGACCAATGATTCCCAAGGAAGAATTAGGTGAATCTAAAATGTTGCCTATAGTCTAGGTAAGCATCTTTAAGAATAAGAACCTAGGCATTTTCTTCTTGTGCTACTAGAATCTCTTTCTAGATTTCTAGAAAATGATCTTGAAATCTAAAATTAAATCCAAAATTTGAAACTCAATCAGGATAGAATGTGGCATAATATTAATAGGCATTTTACTCTTTTCCATTTGACTCTTAAAAATAACACTAATTTGGACCTCTCTTAATTAAATTTCAAAAAATCATTTCTTGAAAACCTTAGTAGTCTTGAATAACCACCATTTCTTTTTTAGAGTATTCTTAGGAAGAGAACCCTTCAAGATGTAATGAAGAATAAGGCTTGCCTTTATAAATCATGATCCCGTGATAAAATAGATTCACTTTTCCATGTAGTTCAAGAGAAAATACTTGAGTGCACAAAAGACCCATTAGCCTTAGGAGTCTTTTATTGAAATAATTGAATCCATTCTGTGAGAGAATGTTTATCTTTTGAAATGATATTCCTTAATGTCATATTTGGCAATCTAAATAAAATATTCCTAAACTCTATGTGGTGTCATTTCTTTTATTTCGAGAAAACAACATATTTTCTAGCACTCATAATGGTTCCTCTATCTTTAAAATAAAGTGTTATTCCAATATATTGGTAGTAAGTGACTCACCCGTCAGGCTGCCTTTCTTTCCATTGGATTCCTCTCCATTTCATTCTTGTATCAACATCTTCAATAGAGGTTCTAGAACTCCTCTTATCAAAAAATGATTGGGTCCTAGAACCAAATTAAATAAAATGATGACGAATAAATAAAATCAAATCATTTATTTTATGACATAAATGTGGTCAAGATGGATTTGAAACCATTACAAAATGGAAAAGAAATGTTAAATCTAAAATGTATGAAAAGTACTCTAGATCTTGAAAAATAAATCTCAAAAAATAAAAAATCTCAAAGTTAAAATATGTCCTTAATCTTACTTTTAGCTTGGTACTAGAGCTAAAGAGAATCTACAGGTCTAATGAACTTTTCTTAATGATTCAAAAATTTTAAAAATCTATAAATTGAGTTAATTCCATTGAGAAAACTTAAATCAAAAGGAGGCATAGTTGTGCCTATTGCTTTTCCCACCATGATTGTTTGAATTAAAAGGAAGGATAAAAACAAAAATCATCCCAAAAGAGAATGCCTTACTAACCTTAGGCAGAGGGTAAATCAGGAACTCAATGAAAATCTTCTATTCTTATAGAAGAAAATTATACATGAATGCAAATTAGCTTTGATTTTAATCACAAGTCCACTAGAATATATGAAAACCAACTACTCAAGTTGATTGGCCAATTCTAAGGAGTGACTTGAGGTAACCTTCTTTAGACCTTTCCAAAATCTTAAATTCTTAAGAGTTTGGGAGAGAGTTAAAAGAAAGATGACATAAACAAAGATAAAGTGATAAGATTCACTTTTTTTTCTTCTAATCAATAGAAGAAAGAAAGGGTAGCAAAAGAGATTATGATTCTCTTGATAAAGTTGAAATGAATCAAATTTAAATCAACTTTTTTTAATGGTAGTTTTCCATTGAATGAAATGATATTCCACGATTGTTTTAATTAACTTTAAGGACAAAGAAAAGAAAATAAATGAAGAATTTAATCAAATAAATCATGACCTTATTGGGTCCCAAATATCTATCGCTTAGAGTGAAAGTGAACCTATCTTTGGAAAGTTAATAGATAAATCACTTAGGACTTTGTCCAAATAAATAGAAAATTTTAATTTTCAAGAAAGGCATTATATGGTCAATAAAGGTGAATCTAAGAAGAATCCTTTGCAATGTCTTATGACTATTTGACATTATCTTAATGTTAAGTATGTGGTCAAAGATTTCATTGTGTAGATTACCTTAATTCTTATATGTATATAAAATAAAATACAAGTCAAACTTGACTTAATACCACATCATCTACCCTAAAGGTCCTCTTTTAAATGATGACCCTATAAATGAAAAGATCATGAGATCTATTGATCTATTGAGGATAGAGTTAGACTATTCAATATCAAAGGGAAATTCTTGAAATCAAATTCAAAATGGTAGAGTTATAGCACTCAAATGACATTGAAAAGAAATGACAAATAAATCATCTTTAAAATGTGATGTTTTTCCCATCGAGAGAAGTTTGCAAAATCATCTTCTTAAAAATAAAATGAAATACAAAAATAAAATAAAAATAAAAAGAATGAAAAGTAAAAAATTACATAATCATGTAATTTGCCCACTTAACTATAAGCAACTTCCGATGTGGCATTCAATTGTAAATGTTATCTTCTAAGTTAGATAGACTACTAAGAACTTTAACATCTTAGTCAATGTGAAAATTTTAAAGAAGAAAATCTAAAAAATATATGTTAATCTCCATTATCAACATCAAATATAAACAAATATGAATTTATATAGCTCAATTCTAATGCTTTGATAACATGATGCCATATAAATTCAATCAAATAAAGAAAGATTTTGCTACATGAAAATTAATCTTAAAAACTCAACCTAGAAAAGAACTATTTTCAATTACATTATTGGTTAGCCAAAATTTAAACATGAAAAAGAGCAACTTAGGAATTCATGAAACATTTTTAAAAATATTTTCATGCATAAGATTATCCTTCTTAAATAAAAAAAAAAAAGAATAAGAAGAAAAAATTGAAAGCATATGATATGACATTTAGAATCCTTATAAGAATGTTACATAGAGTCATATCATTAAGTCTCAACATATTGGGGAAATTTCATGATCAAGATTTCGTATAATCCTACTTTCAATTAGGTAGAGGGTTATAATGAAAATCTTGTCAAAGAAGAAAAGAAAATAAAAGAAACTTCAATATGACTTGAAGGATAGTCTTGTTACTATATATAGAGTCGTGAAATTTGCTTTTGAAGTAATTTCAAAAACCTTGTAGTAAAATGTAGAATGATCAAAAATGCAAAAAATAAAAAAATTAATCAAAGGAATTTATGAAAACTCACTTCATAAAACCTTCAAAAGAATAAAAAATCAACTAAAGAAATTCAATTTCAAACTTATCAAGAGAAACTTAATTTCTATAATAAGTTAATCCTTTCAGTTCCCTTATTGATTAGGGATAAAAAAAAATTTGTATCTCTATGAGAATCCAAAAGATTATTCTGATTCTCATTCACTTTAAAAAGCTTTAAAGGAATCGTTTGATCTTTATTGAATCCAAGAGAAGGCCTTATAAACTATTGATTCATGTCAACAAAGTAAAAATAACATACATGTCCAAACAAAAGAAAAAAAGAAATTTCATTTGAGAAGCATTGGTTGACTCTGGTTCTTACTATCTAAAGAACTACATAGTCACATGCAAGCTCAAAGCAGTATAATTCTCAAGTTAGTACCTATGATATCTTGCTTTAGTGACATAAACATCTAGCATGGTTCATTGTAACTTTGAGATGAAAAGAAGAAAGGAAAAAAATGATGAACTTCTATGCTCATGGCATAGTAAAGCATTGGGTCCAAAATATACCCAAGTCTTCCTTCAAAAATAACTGCCAACTCTTTGAAACTTTCTTCTCTAAACTACTTCATGTGTAAGGAGTATTAGAGAAATCAAGAAAGGGAAGCAAGCCTTCCATTACCCTTTCATCAAGTTAGACTAATCAAGTAAGGTTTAAGTTCATGAGACTCTTGCTTATTAGTCAAAACTTTGGGAAATTAAGAATAAGTCACTTTGACCCCTTTCCTCATCCATATCACCTATAGGTTGGGAGCAAGCCCATTGTGGAACCTTTCCTATACATGACTTGAGATGGGAGCAAGTCCTCTATAACACTTTTCTCATGTCTTTCTAGGTTTGGAGTAACCCTTAGTGCACCATTCCCATGAAAAACTACCTTCGTAAGTTTGGAGCAAGCCCTTTGTGGCACCATTCCTACTTTTGTGTACATGATTAGATCAAGCCATCAAGGCCCCTTTTATGTTACACAGGCAATTTAGATTGGATCAAGTATTTATGACCCATTTCTAATAACCAGAAAGATATAAGTCCCCAGTCAGCATTCTTTCTATTCGCCTAGAGTAAGTCCCTAGTCGGTATCCTACTTTTGTGTACATTATTGGATGAAGCCATCAAGGCCCCTTTCATGTTACATAGGCAATTTAGATTGGATCAAGTCTTTATGACCCCTTTCTAATAGCCAAAATGATATAAGTCCCCAATCAACATTCTTTTTAATTATCTAGGAGTAAGTCCCCAGTTGGCATCCTACTTTTGTGTACATTGTTGGATCAAGCCATCAAGGCCCCATTCATGTTACATAGGCGAGTTAGATTGGATCAAATCTTTATGTCCCCTTTTTAATAGCCAGAAAGATATAAGTCCCCAGTCGGCATTCTTTCTAATCATCTAGTAAGTCCCCAGTCAGCATCCTACTTTTGTGTACATGATTGGATCAAGCCATCAAGGCCCCTTTCATGTTACATAGGCGAGTTAGATTGGATCAAGTCTTTATGACCCCTTTCTAATAGCCAAAAAGATATAAGTCCCCAGTTGGTATTCTTTCTAATCATCTAGAAGTAAGTCCCTAATCGACATCCTACTTTTGTGTACATGAATGGATCAAGCCATCAAGGCCCTTTTCATTTTACACAGGTGAGTTAGATTGGATCATAGTCTTTATAACCCCTTTCTAATAGCCAGAAAGATATAAGTTTCCAGTCAGCATTCTTTCTAACCATCTAGGAGTAAGTCCCCAGTCGACATCCTACTTTTGTACAGATGATTGGATCAAGCCATCAAGGCCCCTTTCATGTTACACCGGTAATTAAGATTGGATCAAGTCTTTATGACCCCTTTCTAATAGCCAGATAGATATAAGTTCCTAATCGGTATTCTTTCTAATTAACTAAGAGTAAGTCCCCAGTCAGCACCCTACTTTTGTGTACATGATTGGATAAAGTCATCAAGGCCCCTTTCATGTTAATCATGCGAGTTAGATTGGATCAAGCCTTTATGACCCCTTTCTAATAGCCAAAAACATATAAGTCCCTAGTTGACATTATTCTTTCTAGTCATATAGGAGTAAGTCCACCAGTTGGCATCCTATATAGGTGTAAGTCCCCCAGTTGGCATCCTATTTTGAGGATTGGATCATTCCTTTAAGGACCCCTCTCCTCTTTTCAGCTAATTAGGATGGATCATGCCCTTACGACCCCATCTTATTAGCTAATCAAATAGAAGTAAGTCCCCCAGTTGGCTTCCATTCAAATTTCTAAGGAATGGAATCAAGCCATTAAAGGCCCCATTTCCTTGGACTACTTAAATAGGAATAAGTCCATGTGACCCCTATTTAGTAGTCTAAGTGCTTCGGATTAAGATCAAGCATTTCAAGCCTCTTCTCCCCAACATAGCTTTTGAGGATTGGATCATGTCTTTAAGGACCCCTCTCCTCTCTTTAGCAAACTAGGATGGATCATGCCCTTAACGGCCCCATCTTATTAGCTAATCACATGAATCACCATCCAAAAAAATTATAGGTATGCATATGCCTAACTTTCATAATCAAAGTTAAAAAAAAATCAAAATCATGAATTGGAACCCCAAGTTTATGCTTGTATGTTGATCAATCTGGTCAACACCAATATGTGCAGTGTATTCTGGCTGATCCATTACACATATTGGGGGTCTATTTGTTGACCTCATTTTTGGAAGAGGTCATTTTAGCAATGAAGAGATCTCAAGTTTAAATAGAGATTTTCTAATTCAATATCCAAGTCACTATGCTTAGTAACTTAGGAAATGCATTTTTAAACTAAATTTAATCTACTTGGTTTGATACAAAATCAAGTCAAATATCCAACATAAATTAAATCAAGTAAATCAATGAAAATAAAATGAAAGTTTAAAGTAAAATCTAAAGTCAACTATAGTCAACCTAAGATTGACTTAAGTGGGCCCACTTGGTCAAAAAGTCAACCCACTAAAATTTGACCAAATTAAATCATCAAAAATATTTTAAAAAAATCAAATAAATATGTTTGATGACAATGAAAAAGAAATTTGTGTCCATTGAGGCCTAGATTAGGTAAGAAAATTTTGTAAATCAAAATGACTTAAATAAGCTACATTGAACTCAAACCCAAGGAAAATTCAAATCACTTTCAACCAATGCAATTCACATTCAATTAAAAAAAATGAAATGGGAAATGCAATTCACCATTAACTCAATTAACAAATCAACAAATAAAATAAAAAATTAAAATAAAAGAAATGAAGAAAAGAGGCAAGAAGGGAAATTGAATTTCCCCTCTTCCCACAACAAGCCAAACTCCATCCCTTAACAAAGGTGGCTACCTTCAAGCGAAGGCAATGAAGGTAATTAGCGATCAAGAAAACAACACCCAAGGAGGAGAGAAAGATAGATGGAAAAGAGAAAAAGAGGAAGATAGAGCTCTCGACCATATACAAAAACAAGAAGAGAAACTTTCCCATGGAAGATTGAGCACACACACACCTTCACACATTAAAATCGAAGCTAAACAAAACTTCCACCACCCCCAAGTGCCCTTAACCACTACAAACCATCAAAGCCAAAAAAAACACTCAAGGGTTGGTCTAGGGAGCAATCTGTAAGGAATTAACCTAATTCTTTTGGCAAGCAAGCTAGGTTCAAGCATTTGAAGCTCTAGGACCAATTGCAAGGCCAATCTTCCAACAAATCGAGGTATGCCATTATTGACTTCAAGATTTTCCTTAAAAAATTTAGTTTTGATCATTTTCATAGGAAACATGATCTTCAAGTTGATCCAATTGTATAGAATCATAGGATTTTCTTCCACGACCACGTAGCACTTAAAATTGTGCGATTTCGTTACCTATATCAAAAGATATTAGCAAAATACTATCAACAGTCCTCAGCTCCCACAGGAATTGAAGGAGAGGATCTCTGTGCCATTCGATCCATTTATTTGGATTGGATGGCCCAGATCTAGGTAGACCGCAGGATCGATTTCACCCTATACGAACCGCGGGATCGATCTGGACCGTTTGACCTTTGAAAAATATTAAAACCTAAATTACTCTCAAATTAATAATCCAATTAATTTGAAACTTTGGAGAAATGAAATTAAGCATAAAATACACCTTAAATGAATTTTAAGGAATTTACTTCTCTGAATTCAAGGGAAATGAAAATTTCATATACTTAACCTTTTAATTAATTAAATTAATTAACCTTTAATGAAATAGTTAAAAAACTTTAATCAAATAAGCTTAAATCATCATAATGAATGTTAATGAGCATCAAAACACTAATTAAACTTAATTAAACCTATATAAACCTAATAATCCCTAAATTGACTTAATTAGATAATTAAATGAATTAAATAATTCAATTAAACAACCTAAATTTAATTAAATCATAGTAAATCAACCGTTAACCAAAATTATGAATAAACGCTCATTGGAAAGGTATTTGTGAAGAATAAGTGAAAAATAAAATCCCTTGCTGAATCTTAATAAATTAGGTTTAATTTAAGTTTTAATGAAATAATTAAAATAATAATTACACCTAATCACATCTCTAATCTAGCTGAAACTTTATATAAGATAGGCATGTTACACTACTTGCCGAAATATTTAAAGTCCAAATGATCTCTAGATTAGAGTTTTAAATTTCTAAATCCCTAGGTCAATGTTAATCAAATATTGGGCGTGTTGAGAATAAGGTAAGTGAAGGTCTGTAAATTGGAAAACGGGAATGGAATGCTCTCAACAATGAAATGTTTGGATGGCTGCAATTGAATTTAAAAAGAAAAACATGTATTTCTTCTTAAAAACCTATTAATTTTACTTTTATGTGGCCCTGAGGTTAGTGATCAGTGCTGCAATGCAGTTAGTGCAAATGAGTGATGGTTATGGTGTAAATAAGCCGAGCTTGAGCGAGCCGAACCCTTGTTTGTATTTGGCTTGTTTGAAAATTACTTTGTTCATGTTCAAAAAAGTCATAAACCATCAATTACTCTTAGTTTAACATCTATTTCATTACACATTCTTTTGATGTGGACTTAATAATGAATATTTTATTTCGCTTTCCTTTTAACTTAACACTTTCATCAGTAAAAATAAAACATGTTCTATGCTCAATTTTTTTTTATTGCTCATTGTTTAATCTTTTTTTCCTTTTATGTTCATTATATAAATTTCATTTGTATTCCTTATAGAAAGAACTTGCATCAAGCCCTTATATGCCATGGAGTAGAACTCTTCCTCACCAAACTATTATTACTTTATTTAACGATCATTGAATCATTTTATTTATTTAATACATAATATTCGGCTTAAGAGAAAATAATATGCCAAGGAAGGCATAATAATAAGAATTATTATTATTATAATAATAATAATAATAACAATAATAATAATAATAATAATAATAATAATAATAATAATAATAATAATAATAATATTATTATTATTATTATTATTATTATTATTACTTCTTGCTTCAGAAAAATATAGGAAATGTGCCAAAGAAAGCACCTAACAAAATTAACAAGTTATTATTAATCCTAAAGAATTTTCTTCAGGTCAAATATAAACACTACAATAAATCCAAATCAATCCTCAGACTTCTCTGCCCCTTTTTCCATTGATTGCTAATTTGTCTCCTAGTATCACAAATGTAAAGCCCAATATTCAAAATGACTCAATGCCTCTACTTAGTCTTCAAAAAATTCTTCAACAATTAGATGCGCATTTGTTTTCATGGATAGACTCTCTTTTTCTATTGTCATCTCCAATAGTTTTGAAATATTGCTATTAATAAAGCTTCTTGCATTGAAAATCTCACTTTGGAAGTTGTTCTTACATCTCTTCAACAAACTAACTTGCCATCACTTATGATCATTCTTTGGATGGAAGATGTTCTCCCACCTCCCTCGTCTCCTCAATAAATTCATGATGCTATTGCCATCTCTCTTGTTACTTTGGCCAATAGAGTATAAAAAAGATTCAATTATAAGCATACCAAATCATCGTTATGTACACTTTAATATAAGTAAATTTCCTTGATTATTTTTTCAACCATACAAACATGAAATCAAACTTATCTAATTGACTAGATATCTTCTTCATTTTTTTGTCAGTTTCTTTATTTATTTTTCATCCATATGTTCATTATTTCTCTTAAGTGCACCATATTTTTTAATAAAGATATATGACATTACTTTATGAAAAACTAATTGTAACAACACTTTAATAAAAAATAATGAGATACTACTTTTAAATAAATATAAAGTCGCTAAAGCAAAAAAGGAATCATTCAAAAAAATATTTTCTTTAAAAAACTTTTGAGATCCTTCTGTATTGATATCTTAATCTCATTAGCTCCTAACTAATTACCAATTATGCATCAAAAGAAAATATGGGATTTAAGATTAACAAGCAGGAAAAATTAATTCATTTTATATATGAGGAATGAAAGTGGATTCATTATTTTAACTCACGTGAAACTTTTAATAACCATATCCAATTCTTTTTCTTTTTGATCTTCTCAAGTTTTACATTGAAGAACATGCAGGATATTCATAAAGGATGATTCAAAACACATTTGTAATTTTATAAATTAATGAGGCCTAAATTCATAACAATCTTAACCATGCATAACAAACATTAATGATATGGGGTCTAGGAAAGGGTTGTGTTCCACCCAAGAAAAGTTTTTCCGTAAATAGGGAGCAAAAGTTTTTGTTTGTCCGTTCATACCCCAAGCTTAGAATTATTTCATGTATTTTTCATCGATTATACATCAAGATCTTTGATAAGACAAATTGTGGCTTTTCTTGATCTTTGATAAGACAAATTGTGGCTTTTCTTATGGATGGTTGGTCTTTTTGGTTATTACAAAAAATGATAAACTACCTTTGTTATTTTCATATCCCACTCAAATATTAAACTAAATATAGTTAGAGCATTCCCAAAATCATCTAACTTCTATTCTAGTTATTAGATTGACACTCTCATTTAAAAAATGCTGGATAATTCGTTATATTTTTAATTTTAATGACAATTTAGTCATTTATCATGGAAAATATTACATTAAATATCTATGATTAAAATAGGATAATATAAGCATTAAATCATTAAAATAATAAAACTATTATTAAATTTTTAATAGACTATATTGTCCAATTCTATTAGTTGATGTACTAACTATATTATTCTTTAATGTATAATAAATATTTAATGCGATCTACTTATCATTAGATATATATTTTTATTTTGATGAGAAATGATCCAATTATCAACAAAATTAAAAAATATAGTGATTTCTCAATTATTTATAAAAGTTTGTGGCCAAAAATGATAACTTTATTAGTATTTTACTCAACTAATTATTATTACATTTCTCACTCCTCTAATTTAGTTGTATTAATGATGTTATTTCCTTAATTTTAAGACATTGACATGATACTTAGCATTTTATTCCAGGAAAATGTTTAACTGTAGTGAGTAAAGATGTTGTGTATTTTTGTTATTAGGAGCATGAAGATATTAAAAAAAGGTGCATTAATATGATATATAAACTTAAAATTGTCTAGAATATAGAATCAATTTTCAAGAATCATCATCATCATTATTAGCAATTTCCCACAAAATTTTAAGTTTTTTTTCTCATTTTAGGAATATTTATTTTTCAAATAATAAAATATAATTCATTTGATATGTATTAGTTATTCCTTCAAATTTTGGTGATCCTATAAAGTCATAATAATGAGCTATTTCTCTTGAGTAGAACCCCAAACTTATAGAAGACAATAATAATATAGAATGAACGTTTAGAGAATCACCATCATTATGTTATAAGCATCCTTAAAAAAAGGCCTATGAAAAATAAAACTAATGTAAGTGAATACAAATGGGCTAGGTATCAAATGTTTTCTTTGGTGATATTATGAAGAAGCACTTGATGTAGCTTATAAGATTTACTACTCTACCCTTTTAAACTAGATGAACTAATAAATGATTTATTTTATAATCCAAATAGAACTTTAAGACCAATGTTGATTTCTAGAATTTGAATGTTGAGGCTAAAAGTTGACTTTTAGGAAAAGAAAAGTCGCTAAAAACTACCATCAAGAAATTCAAATTACAATGGTACTAGAAGATATTCTTAATCTTTATTATTTGAAGATTGATATAGTCAATTGAAAAAGAACAGAAGGTGGAAAAGTATGAAAAACTCTTCTTCTATGAAAATGTCTTAGACATTAAAAAAAGAAAAATAAAAAAATAAATTATTTGATGTTATTAAAAGAACGAAGAACACTTATCCAAAATAAAGATTAATATAAGAAAACATGCTTCTAGTGGTGAGATAACATAAAATAATGTGCTCTAAAAGATAAATGTATTGCTTCTAAGTGTTTGTCTTACTAGTCTTAAAGAGTAAAATTATTTAGGGTCCCTTAAGCTCTAATATATGTACATTGCTTTAACTAAATTATCACATTTGAATATATTTCATTGACATGTACATTAAAAGTAATACAAGATTTCTATCATTTCACAGGAGACCTATTATCATATTTATTAACAAAGTTAACAAGTTGACTAAACTTTCTTAGGCCTACCTTGCTAATGAGTTACAAAATTTTGACTTGGGTTGATCTTCAAGATTTGAAGACCCTTTGAAAACTAATTTTTGGCCAAGAATTTGATTGATTAGACTTCAAGTTTTTACAAAATCCAAGTACATATGCAATTCTATTAGATTTCTATTTACGCAATTGAGCTTTTGCACATTAAATATGCCAAGTATTTGATGAGCAGTTAGTGTTAAGCTTATGAAAAATAACTTTCAAACAACGAAAGCAATCACAACCTTATGTATTGTTCAAATTTAATAAAGGTAGGTGAAAACTAAGGAATAAGGAACCTTAAATTGAGAAAAATCATTCAAGTCTAAAGTTAGGACTTAGGGATGCCCCATTTATCTATTCTAAGCATCCCTCTAAGAAGGGTAGAGATTTCATGCAAGAAAATAATACAAAGTCAAGAAAAACAATTATGCTGACCAACTAGTTCAACACAACCAATAAGCTCTCTAAAGGTATATATATGAATTATTAAAATTTAAAATTCCCGACCGACTTCTAATTTCTCTAAGTGTGTAAAGAGCTTAAATTTTGATACTTGAATTACACATAAAGCATCTATTAATTTCAATTCAAATGTTTTAAAACCTCTACTAGCACAAACATTAAGAGTAAATTTAAGAATATAAATATCAGTAGCAAAACACATTAAAAGCCAAGAGGGATATTATGTGAAAGTAATACCAGTACCAAAAATACATTAAAAGCCAGGAGGGATATTAAGTGAAAGTATTGTATTACCCAAAAAAATCTCTAAATATACCACTCCCATTAGAAAGATTTGGTCAACCTTTAGAGCTTCCATAAACATTGATTTTAATCCATGGGAAAAGCGGCTTAGCTCAACATATTATGTGATAGCAAATTGTCTATTCCTTTCTTTAAAGACATTTTGAACTGAAAATGAGCCCATCTCCAATTGTTAATGTTAAGGAATAAATAAAAAAAGTATGCTTCTTTATATTTCAAAAAAAAATATAATTTTAGCATATATATGTATGCTCATGTGATATATATTAGATATAAAAATTGAATGACAACATTTCTTTAAATAAGCATTACTCACACATTGCTAAGTTCAAAATTCATCCAATTATAGATGACACTAACCACTATGGTTTTCACACACTTGAGAGAATTGAAGGAGATTTCAATTGGTCCTAAGTTGCATCGCTATATAATGGAGCCACTATAGTCTTAAAAGAACTATAATTATTTATGCATGCCCATTACATGTAAGCTTGAGATTTCTTTAAGTGTGTGAAAAGTTTCATCATGCATGCGCACTTATGTAAGATTTGTCATGGCTGCGTCAACTTTCATACACAAAAACTCAGCTCGCCTTGAATTCTAGAAAGAATTTTGCCTGGATTTTCTCATATAAATTTTATTAGAATGAGCATGATAAAAAATTATTTCAAGATATTCTTATATGTATCATTATAGTAAAAATTATAGTAAAAATAGGCATCATTCATAACATTAGTTTGGTTGGTTAGTAGATCAATTTTAGTTCCATCTAAAAAATCAGTAAGAATTGATATTAATATGAGAGTGTGTGATTTCTACTTCCAACTTCTCTAAAATAACTAAAAAGAGTAAGTGTGATAGTGGCATCTACTCATTCACTCATGTGATTGAGCATAGTAACATTCGGTACATTATCATGAGATGTTGGAGAAGGAGATGAGGTTGACAATAGAAATTAAAAGCATTCGGTTTTAGTTATAATCAACTCATTTATTACATCATAAAAGTTTCTTGTTTTTAATGATTGAGTTATTTCCCACATATTTTTTAAGTTGGAGACTTATTTTATATTTTTTGAAGAGAAAGTGAGTTGAAGATGAGTGATACCATGTTATTTGGTTATATTACTAAACACACACTTTACACACACTCTCTCTCTCTATCTGATCTCCCTCATTATTCAGTTTGAATTGGCTCCAATGAAAACTATCCCAATAAAAAATTGATTGTTTTCTGAATCACCTTCGCACTTCAAGTCAAATAGAATCAGCTGTCCTTATTTCCTTTATTCCACCAAGCAAAAGAATCAAGCATGCAAGTGACATTCATTGCAACCTCTACGAACAAATAACAAGGTGAAAGACAAGCCAGATTGAACTCATCTCCTACTCATTTTCTTATAATATCTTTTACAATCCATGTGCCTTATACAAACCCTAAACCTTAAAATGGATTACACTATGCTAGGGTTTATGTGCAACCACATTGAATTGGCGGTGACACACTATACAAAGAGATAAGCTTGAAGATATAGATATATAGCACCATTGGTTTTTTTTTCTCAATGCTTCTTACTCTATATAAGCTCTGTCTTCTACCTTAAATTATCCATAGTAACATATAGAGTGAAAAGAGAGAAAGTAGGAGAGAGAGAGAGAGAGATGAGGTCTTACAAGGAGAATATGAAGAGCTCCTCTTGAGAGCTCATTACTATGCGAGTAGTTGACCTAATTTGTCTAAAATGGTATGGAGAGAGGTGTTTAAAGCTCTTGAGAATGAGATGAGAATGGGAGGGTCCCTTCTTCGGCTCCACTTTCATGACTTCTATGTGAATGTGAGTTTCATTCATGTATCTTAATATTATTTAGAAAAAATATATATTCATTAAAGGAAGAATATTATATTGCACAAAAATAACATACAAAGCGTTTTTGTTAAGAACTACCTTAAGGTTCAAGAAAATTAAAATCTTCAAGCAAATTTTTTTAGAGATATTTTATCTCAAAGCAAAATAAAAAATGTGAGATTCATCTAAGTAATTTTATCAATTTATTATGATATAATTTATTTCAAGTTATTAATTTTTTTAAAACAAATATAATATATAAGATTTATTTTTCATAAATTACACATATCTTAAAATAAATTTGACTTTGAGATCTATATATTTTATTAAAATTTGGTCATTATTCAAAAACTTTTCAAATAATTGTCAAAAGCTACCATATGATAACTACTTGATCAACTTTTCTCAAGCTCCAACATCATTGTTGATCTCTTGTATATGATCAATCCAAAAGAGAAATTTCTTTAATCTAAACTGCAAGAGGGTTTGAAGTGATAGACTCCATTAAAGCTGCAGTGAAATGCAGTGGAACCGTCTCCTATGTATTGTTGCCATCTCGCAAGGGACTTGGTCATTTTCCATATAATATTAATTCAACAACTCAGTACTCAGCTTTCTTGTTCAACTCATATCATAGATATCTATTTTGTTAGTGTTTAACAAAAAATTTCTTCTTTTCTCAAACAAAAAATAAAATAAAAAAAATCTTTTTGAGATATCTTTTCTAGATTTCTGAATTTCTATTGTCGCTCGTTACCATCAATCACTAGACCTATGGAGAGTAGTGGATCTACCAATTGATTAGGAAAAGAGAATTGGTACGGAGAAGAACAACTTCTATAATAATAGTATTATCAGAAACAACAACACTTCCATTTGTTGTTGTAACAAATACATGGAGAGATTCGAGCTTCATGAATCTGAACCACACTAGTTTGTAAATGAGAAATATTTTCCTCTTTAGTGGCCAGAAAGGAAGCCTTACAAAGGAGAAGTTGGATGATTGTTATTGCCCATATTAACATTTTTTTAAAATATTTAAATGGATTTAATCACAAATTCATATATATATATATATAATGCATAGGCATAATTTTAAAAATAAGTACGTTTTAAAATGTAATTAACAAAGTAAGTATCATGAAAAAAAATTTATTTTAGGTATAGTCATCCCTTTAAGGGTTGACTTGCATGCCACGTCAAATCCGACATGGCAAGGCAGTTGTCCCTGAATGGGATGAGAACTAGTCACCTGTCTGGCTAATCTAAGTCTCAGGTCTCGTTAATTGACAAATTTTTTTTAAAATTGCCATATGGTATTTGTTGATTTAGGGAAAGCATGTTAAAGTTCCAAGATAAGTTTTTTGGAGAGTTTAAGAAACAATAGATATTACTAGCGCTATATATACTAGAGCCATTACTTGGCTCCAAAGACATAAAATTAATAATACATTTTTCTATTTCAATTGGATTACATCAAGGATTGGTTTTAAGCCATTATCTTTTTGCTTTATGTTATGGATGTTGTTACTATGTATGCAATACATTATTAAGAGAATTGATGGAATAATATAGAACTATCTATATGTTTTTAGGATTGTCATCAAGGATATGTATCCTAGAGCTATTGCTTGTGTCCAAACACGTAGAGGAATAGTCATCAAGGATATGTATGCTTGTGCTATTACTTGTGTCCAAACACATAGAGGATTACCAAAATAATGCAATGTAATAAAAATCCAAGATAAGTAAGATTACAATATAGAAAAAATAATATATCCCTGATAGTACAATAAAAAAACTTACATGAATCAATATAGTACAGACACACAGGCCACACTATCCTAAACAGCTAACACCTCTATCGTCTGGAATTGCACTACTCTCAGGTGTATACTGATCAGATGCACATAGTGGATGATCACACAGCTGACAGTGGCCCTTCAATGCAAGATCTTCAGAAGTCTGTGTAGGACAGTTCTTTGATGGGAAAAAGGTGGCTATGACTCATAGGTAGGCTGGTAAGTAGAAGAACCTAGCTCAGTATATGTAGATGGTGCGGCGTCCCAGTCATGTTGTGGGATTTCCTTTGTAGGCTCCGGTCTATAAAGTGTGTCACATATATGTACCTGCAACATCAAGTCTTTGCATAGCACCTCGTACCTAACTATAGCTCCCTGTAACACATGCTCATCTCTATGGCCGAAGTACGGCTGAAAGATGTCCTAAGTCGCCAAGATGTGCTCTGCCTGCATGAAAAATAGCGTTTGAAATTAGCCTCAAGTAGGTATATAGCATATTGAATTTAGCAGAATACTTATATAAATACTTACATATATGCACTCCACAGGTGCTCTGGGATAGTAAGCAGTGGGAGGATCTGCCGGGGTGGCTAAAAATTGAGAGAAGCCCAAGATCTAAACCAGGACATGTACTGATTGATAGCCGTCAGTCTGCTCTCATCTTCATCCAAGCCTTCAACTACGTAATCTCTCCGCCTATCCTAAGCAGTAATGTGCACTTAATGGTAATCAACCTAGTCTACATCTCCTTTACCTCGATCATCGATCATTTTGAATGTGGGGTTCACAGGTGCCACACCAACTCAGTGTATAAGTCAAAATTGTCTCAACACTCGATCAGGTAGGTTCCACTCTGCCCTCTTCTAGTTGATGAGAACTCATGATAACCAAATATCAAAGCCTGCTGAGCATACATTTGATAGGCGTTGCATGATCTACTCAGTGTATGGTTCTCAAATCACTTGCATATATTAAAAATTATATTAAAATATGTACACACATTATAGAAAGTAGACTTAATAACTACTTTAAAGTCATACATATGTATGTAGCAGACCATCCAACTCATTCTTATATATTGCCACATTCGCCATTGGCATCTAACGAACATATCGCTTATTCCACTTGTTCGCACAATACATTAGTAACAAACATATAAGCATAATGTTTTAATGTTTATCCAATCCGAGCACAGTTAAGATCACTCGATATGGCACATGTAGGGTCGCCTCCCCACATGAAGGTGCTCCCAAGATCATATCTGTAGAAGGTGTAGGCAGCCAACCATATTGGCCCTCGTGGGCTTAGTAGACTCATACAACTGATATGGATGCAACATTGGCATCTTTGACTCCCACATACAACACTAATGTTTGACGAGAAGCTTCATCTAGTATAACATAACAAACTTCATCATAAAAAGTAACAGACATTATAAATCTGTTATCCACTAGATAGCGACATGTCAGACTAACTGTGTGATGCTCTGAATCAATATATAGTGATCTCATAATTCTTTGTTTCATATCCAATAAGGTGATGTGCCTAAGAATTTTAATTGGACAATTTTGACCACCCATATAACTTGGAATGAACTGGTCATCAACACTTTGTTTGCCTCCATAGAATAAGATCAACTCTCTACTCATTCTTAACAAGATGAGTTGAGGTGAATTAAATATTTAAAATATAATCAACCACATTAAGATTATGTAAATTTAAAAATAACTTGCACAAACAAATATTTTTATGATTATATTCATTTTGTATTTTATCTATAAGACTTAAGCTAATCATCCACCTAAGTAATAGGCCAAATGCTCCTCTTGTGGAATTTTTTTGAATGCAATAGGCCAAATGCATTTCGTCACTTCAACCATCCAACTTGAATCCTACTATTATCATCCCAAACTATTTCACAATCATTTTGAACAATAGACCCGACATATCTTAAATGTTCACACTTTTTAATGACGTGATCTCACAAAATTATAATTCAAATCTCTAAACCACAACCCCAATGCCTAAACTAAAACCCTAAAGGGAAGAAGGCTTTGTGCTTGCTTGCAGTTTGAAGGAGGAGGATTTATTCATCTTGAAGGAGATGTTGAGAAAGATAGAAATGTTGAAACCAGGAGAATAACCCACCTGATGGCGGTGTTCCTCTTGCAAAGAAAGCATCGGAAGAATGAAAATTAGTGGATGTGTGCTTAATTGGAAGAAGGATATGCTTGCTATTTTAGGAAATGGATCGAGATGGGGAAGGGAGATTTCGGCCAAGTGAGGATGAGGGAAAGAGCAAGGACAGGGAAGAGGAAGGAGAAGGAAGAGGAAGGAGGGGGAGAACCTTAACCTTTGCTTGCGTGCAGCTTGGACGAGAGAGGGAAAAATGAGAGCTCTTTTCAGTTGAGGGAAGAAATAGAGATGAGAGGGGGGAACGGTTGGTGCAGTTGAAGGAGGAGAGCCGAAGGAATAGGTGAGGAGGAGGGATCATGCTTGGAGCGTGCGGTTGAAGGGAGGTAGTAGTTCGGGCATTTGTCTAGGAGGATTGATTGAGAATCACAATGTAGTACTACTGCTCAAGTCATAGTAGAGGGAAAGGTCGTGTGGTTGAAGAAGGGACTTGCGGCACTCCTAGGGCTGTGAATGGGATATAATCTTAGGATTATATATTAATATTAATTTATATCTTTTTTTTATTAAATCAATCCTTAATTTGAATTTTTATGATGGCATCATTATATAGTTAATATGTATGTTGATTTAAGATTGTTTCAATATTTCAGATGCAACGACGTAGTCCTTTTCATGATCGGAAGCTGTTTGGTTCAAGTCAGCGTCAAATTGGATCAATTTTGGCTCAAAATTAAGCATCGCCACTTCAGATCGCTCAACATTTATGTAGACTCATCCAAATTAGGTGTCAATAATCTCATTTAATAGATTTCAATATTTCAAAGCTAACGACTTAATTCATTTTATGAATGAAGGTCATTTGAACATCGTTACAGTTTTTCAACTCCGTTATGTGCATCGACATATTGACAACTCAATCGCTTGATCATTAGATTGTGCAATATTTATATTCCAATCAATTTTGACATTCTGAATTCAATGACTGTTCATCGATCGGAGATCATTTAGGCATCATCATGACCTCGACTCCGATATCTCGCGTTATCGTTGATAGCTCGATCACTTGATCGGTTGATCGTTAGATTGCACAATATTTATATTTTGACCAATTTTGACGTTCTAAATACAATGACAGAGTCCATTCATCGATCGGAGGTCGACTGATTTTGGTGATAACAAGTGTATTTGAGCTCCGATTTGTGAGCTATTACATTAAAGGTCCGTCGATTTTAGATTTTGAGCTTAACTCGATTGATGTATCACGCATGGAGGTAAATAATATTCTTAATCTTTATTATTTGAAGATTGATTTAGTGAATTAAAAAAGAATAGAAGGTGGAAAAGTATGAAGAACTCTTCTTCTACGAGAATATCTTAGACATGAAAAATTGAAAATTAAAAACAAATAAATAAATTATTTGATGTTATTAGAAGGGGAACAACACTTCTCCAAAATAATGATCTATATAAGAAAACATGCTTCTAGAAGTGAGACAAAATAAATTATGTCCTCTAAAAGATAAATGTATTGCTTCTAAGTTTTTGTATTACTAGTCTTAAAGAGTAAAATTATTTAGGGCCCCTTATGCCCTAATATATGTACATTGTCTTAACTAAATTATCACATTTGAATATATTTAATTGGTATGCATATTAAAAGTAATACAACTATCTTTTTCATGGGAGGCCCATTATCAAATTTATTGACAAAGTTAACAAGTTGAATAAACTTTCTTAAGTAAATATAGGTCTAGCTTGCTAATGAGTTACAAAATTTTGACTTGGGTTGAGCATCAAGATTTGAAGACCCTCTGAAAACTAATTTTTGGCCAAGAATTTGATTGATTTATACATTAATGTTTTACATAAGCAAAGTACATATGCAATTCTATATGATTGGTTTTTACGCAATTGAGCTTTTGCACATTAAATATGCCAAGTATTTGATGTGTAGTTTTAGTGTTAAGCTTATGAAAAATAACTTTCAAATAAGCTAGAAACGAGCAAGCACAACCTTCTATATTAATTCAAATTTAATAAAGGTAGGTGAAAACTAGGGAATAAGGAACCTTAAATTAAGAATAATCATTCAAGTATAAAGTTAGGACTTAGGGATGCCCCATTTATCTATTCTAAGCATCCCTCTAAGAAGGGTAGGGACTTCATGCTAGAAAAGAATACGAAGTCAAGTAAAACTCTTATGCTGACCAACTAGTTCAACACAACCAAAAAGCTCTTTAAAGGTATATATGTGAATTCTTAAAATTTAAAATTCACAACTCACTTATAATTTCTCTAAGAGTGTAAAACCAGTTAAATTTTGTTACTTAAATTACACATAAAGCATCTATTAATTACAATTCAAATGTTATAAAACCTCTACTAGCACAAACATTAAGAGTAAATTTAAGAACCTAAATATCAGTAGCAAAAACACATTAAAAGCGAAGAGGGATATTATGTGAAATGTCGGTAGCAAAATCATTATATATAAAAAAGTCTTTTAACATTGATTTTAATCCAACTTTTATTATATAGATTCCTTTCTTCAAAGACATTTTGAATTGAAAGTGATCCCATCTCCAATAGTTAATCTTAAGGACTAAATAAAAAACCCTAGATATATAACACCATTATTTTTTTTTATAATAACTTTTACAATCTGTGTGGCTTATACAAACCCTAAAACCCTAAAAAGGATCACACTTTGCTAGGGTTTATGTGCACCCACGCTGAGTTGGCTAGCGAACGCCCACTATACAAAGAGATAAGCTTGAAGACATAAATATATAGCACCATTGGTTTTTTTTTTCTGAGTACTTCTTACTCTATATGAGCTATGTCTTCAGCCTTCAATTATCCATAGTAACAAATAGAGTGGAGAGAGAGAGAGAGAGAGAGAGAGAGAGAGACCAAGAAATTAACTTATGAAACACTCAAGCATGCCTCAAATATTTTCTGACCTGGAATTTAGAAATCAAGTTTGGACATATTTTTGTTACACTTCTCCTTTAAATAAGGGTATGATATAGATAAGTTTTGCACACTTTTTTGTGATAAAAAAAATTAAGTGTTAAAATATTAATTTACTATATGTGGAAATTAATCATAGGACGTTGACAATAACTTCCAAGATCCTTATCAACTAATTTGGCACCATATTTACCCTTCTTTGGGAGAAAAC